>PVKB01004316.1:58717-148717 GCA_004027205.1 Ctenodactylus gundi | reverse complement strand
CGGGTCGGGACGGTCAATGAGCGAAGGCTCAAAGACTGCGCCTTTGTACATGTGCCATCTGTACCAGGGATCAGACCTCTACCTTTGGCCGCTGTGTCTTAGTAAAACAAAAAGGGGGAGATGTAGAGAGCCTGCAAACGCCATTACAAGATGGCGCCGGCATCCGGCCGGCTGATTAGCAAACAATTGCCACTACATACGTGCCTAGGCTAAAGACCAGCCCCGGAGTCACGTCATTCGGACTCGTCATATGGCCTAAATGGCCTTTGCAAATCAGGAACCAACACCCCACCCAGATGTAACCTAAAAGATATATAAACCGTGCCATTTTAGGGCTTGGGGTCTTCCTCTCATCAATGCTATAATAAACGATTGCTACAAAAGGATCCTGGTGCCCGCGTGTGTTCTTGCTGGCGAGACAATCGCGCGGGCTACACACTGGATCCCAGATCAGAAACAGGGCTCATCAGCTTTCAAAAGCAGTGATGTAAGGAGGAGTCATTTTTTTAAAAAGCGGGGGGAAAAGCCCAAGACTGAATGAACTCTTCAGAGTAAAAGAAAGCTCAGAAGAGCACATCAAGGCTTTGGAGGTCACCCTTAAACAGTGCCTAGGAAGAAACTGGCACAAGCAGCAGAGAGGAGAAAAGAGGGAAAAAATACTGCGGATCTCCTGAACTGCTCAGAGCCACCTCTGCTCTGAGGGTGGAGAGCCCCACTCTGGGGGAGGAAGCCAGGACAGATGGAGAGCTTTGCTGAGTGGACAGGGGGGAACAAGACACCTCAAAGAGGGACCATTGCCCCATTCCTCTGGCATACACCAGATGCTTCCAGTTCACCACTGCCCTGCACACCAGAGACATCTAGGACTCGGAAGTCCATCACCCTGTCCGTCCTTTGGGCCAGAGGATTCCAGAGACAGGTAGGACTGGGCCTTTTCCAAGCTCTTCTTTCATGTGCACCACAGACAGCCAGAGACAGCAGAACCAGGAGGAAACATGGTAATTAATCTCCTACAAAAATTCCTGACACCACCGAAGATGATACCAGGGATACTGACATTGCAGAATCCAAAGATGAAAATGTCAAAAATGATGGTAACTTCTGGGCCCAGAAATACATTGAGTTGAGGCAAGAGTTAAAACAGGAAAGGAAACAGCGCAAAAGCTACACCAAGACATAGGTAAGGTAAAAGTAAGCCTTGAAATGCATATAGAGGAGACCAAAGAAGATATAAACCAGAAGATAATGAACACAATACAAGAAATTGGAGAAGAACATGACAGAGACTTTAAAATATGAATGCAGATATCCAGGAAGTGAAAAAAATGCAGGAAATAATAAACAGCCATTTTGAACATTTTCAGAATAGAATATGAGACCTAGAAGATAAAATGACAGAGCAGGAACAGAAAGACTGTACAGAACTCAAATTAACTAAGAAAGATAGTGCATCATTACAATGGCTGATAGATGATTCAAAGAGAAACAACCTCTGAATTATGGGAGTCCAAGAGAAGACTGGGAACAAAACAAAAGGCTTAAAAGTCATGTTCAATAAAATTATGGAAGAAAATTTCCCAAATCTAAGAAAAGAAATGAACATGGAACTATTGCAGGCATATAGAACACCAAACAATATTGATCAGAAGAGAACCTCATCATGACACATCATAATTAAACTACTAGAAACCCAGCACAAAAAGAGAATACTGAAAGCGGTAAGAGAAAGGCAGAAGGTGACCTATAATGGTAAGCCCATCAGGATAACTGCAGACTTCTCAACCCAGACTCTAAAAACCAGGAGATCATGGAGCAATATCATCCAAACACTAAAAGAACACAAATTCCAAACAAGACTACTATACCCAGAAAAACTGTCTTTTAAACTACAGGGAGAAATTCAAACTTTCCATGATAGAGAAAGCTTAAAGAAATTTGCAGCCACTAAGCCAGCACTGCAGAGAATTCTTAAAGGAAACTTGGACAGCAAAAGAGAGGCCAATGACACTAGTGACCCCAGAGAAAAAGAGACAACAGCTAGAGGAGAATGAGCTGAGAAAAAAGTAAGGCTAGTAAACAAAGCTGATAAACTACAGTGACGGCAGGACATACCAAACATACCTCAATAATTACTCTAAATGTGAATGGCCTCACCTCACCTATTAAAGGACATAGACTGGCTGACTGGATCAAAAACCAGAAACCCACAATTTGCTGCCTATAAGAGACATACTTCACCCACAAGGAAACTCATAGACTGAAAATAAAAGGATGAAATTCAATATTTCATGCAACAGGACCTTGGAAACACGCAGGAGTAGCTATATTAGTCTCAGAATCATCCGATTTCAAAAGAAAACAGATGAAGAGAGAGACAAAGATGGCCAGTATATACTTGGTAAAGGAACAATAGAACAGGAAGGTTTCACAATTATCAATATATATGCCCCCAACTCTAGAGCACCCAATTATGTTAGCCAAAAATTATTAGACCTGAAAGGACACATAGGCCTCAACACAATTATACTAGGTGACTTTAATACTCCACTATCAGAGATAAATCTACCAGACAGAAAAAAATCCAGAAAGATATACAACTGCTGAACGACACTATAGAAAACTTGGACATAACAAATGTTTACAGAGTTTTCCACCCAACATCAACTGATTACACGTTCTTCTCAGAAGCACACAGAATATTTCCTAAAATAGAGCAGGTTCTAGGCCATATGTCATGCTTAAATAAGTACAAATGGATAGAAATAATTCCTTGTATACTCTCAGACTATAGTGGAATTAAACTGAAACTTAAGAGAAGCAGAAACAGAAGAAAATACACAAATAACATGGAGACTTAACAACTCACTACTGACCAAAGAGTGGATCATAGAAGAAATCAGAGAAGAAATCAAAAACTTCATAGAGTTAAATGATGATGGAAGTACATTATATCTAAATCTGTGGGACACAATGAAAGCAGCACCTAGAGGGAAATTCATAGCTAAAAATGCACACATCAAAAGAACACAACAGTCAGAAATAAACACGTTAATGATACACCTTAAGGACATGGAGAAACGAGAACAAATTAACCCAAGAGGCAGAAGAGAAGAAATTATAAAGATCAGATCTGAAATAAATGAGATTGAAATTAAAAAGACAATAAAAATGATTAATGAGTCAAAGAGCTGGTTCTTTGAAACAAGATAGACAAACCTCTAGCTAAACTCACCAAGAAAAGGAAAGAAAAAGCACATATTAGCACACAAAGAAATGAAAAGGATGAAATTACAACTGATTCTGCAGAAATTCCGAATATTATGAGAAATTATTTTAAACACCTATATTCTAACAAGTTAGAGAATTGGGAAGAAATGGATGACTTCCTAGATACATACAAAATATCAAAATTAAACGAAGAAGACATAAAAATCTTGAACAACCCTATCACGCATACAGAAATTGAAGCAGTAATAAAGCTCTACCTACAAATAAAAACCCAGGACCAGATGGATTCATAGCAGAATTTTTCAATACTTTAGGGAAGAAGTAACTCCAATCCTCCTCAAACTGTTGCATAAAGTAGAAAGCAAAGGAATACTGTCATCCTCATTTCTTGAGACTAGCATCACCCTAGTCCCAAACCAGACAAAATCTTAACCAGGAAGGAAAATTATAAACCAATATCCTTAGTGAATATAGTTGCAAAAATCCTTAATAAGATTATGGCAAATAGAATCCAACAAGTGGTCAGAAAGATCATACACCATGATCAGGTGGGCTTCATCCCTGAGATGCAAGGCTGGTTTAACATACATAAATCAATCAATGTAATACACCATATCAACAAAAGCGAAAACAGAAACCATATGATCTTCTCAATTGATGCAGGAAAAACCTTTGATAAAATCCAGCACCCTTACATGATCAAAACACTGAGAAAAATAGATATAGAAGGGCCCTACTTAAAGCTCATAGAAGCCATATGTGCTAAACCTACTGCAAATATCATAGTAAATGGAAAAAAATTGAAATCATTCCCTTTCAAATCAGGAACACGAGAAGGCTGCCCACTTTCACCACTCTAATTCAACATTGTCCTTGAAACACTGGCCATAGCAATCAGACAAGAAAGTGAAATAAAGGGACTCTGTATTAGAAAGGAGGAAGTCAAATTATCCTCATTTGCAGATGATATGATTATTTACATGGAGGACCCCAAAAACTCTACTATGAAACTCTTGGAAATAATTTAAAAATTTAGTCAAATTGCTGGCTACAAAATCAGTACTTAAAAATCAATAGCTTGATATAATATATATGTGCACAAAATACTGATGTTCATTGTAAACACTATGTATTACATATGCATATTAATAAAAATGGTGGGGAAAAAAAGATAAAGAAAAGGAGGGCACTCATCACCTCTAGACTTGCCCTACCACGAATACTTCAAGGTAAAATAAAAGGATGTTAGCAATCCGGAAACAATGAAGATGGGGGGGGGGAATGATGTGATGTGTAAATAATAACGATGAAAAGAAATGGAAGAAAAAAAGAAAATATAAAGCTCTTAGATTTTGTTTTCTTCTTGCCTGATTAAACTCCACACCAGGGCTGGAGGAATAGAGAGGAATAGCTCAGCAGTTAAAGGGCTTGCCTAGCAGGCTCAAGGCCCTGTGTTGATTCCCTATCACCACATACACCTGGGTTTGTAATCCCAGCATTCAGGAGGCTGAGGAAGGAGAACTGCAGTGAGTTTGAGGCCAGCCTGGGCGCCATACTGTGAGCGCCACCTAGTGGTAGCAGTGGCACATTGTGCAAGGTAAAGATGGTAAATATTTAAATCTTCATGTGCTTTACCTGACCAGGGGACCAGGCACAGGCGGAAGGAGGGAGGAGGGATAAAGGCCATGACATTGTATTAAACTTGGCCCTGAGCCGGTGCCTTAGATCTCACCTGGAAAATTGTGCATCTTGCCAGTAGGAGAAGGCAGGGGAGGAACCTGCGACCTAGGGATTTAAATCACCACTCACCATATTTTTCGTGTGCCTTCCTTCATTTGCATGTTTCTGGACCTTATTGCTGGTCTCCCTTTCTGCAAAAAGATAATTAAAGCCTCATGTTCTGTCATCTGTGCCTTCCATGTCCATCCTTTGTTCGGACAGGTAAGCTTCTATGAGCCATTTCTAACAATTGTGAGTTTAGGACTAGCCTGGACTGCAGAGCAAGACCCTGTCTCAAAAATAAATAAATAAACTCCACACCAAGGTTAACTGGGAATGGAGAATATTGGAATGGAGGCCAGAAGGCCCAGTCCTAGATTTCACAAATGACCAGGTCTGTGTGACAGTGTACTAAAAATCCAGCATCAGGTATGCTTTTGTAATTTTGTAACTTTCTGTAACCAGGTTGTGAAATGCTGTAACTCAGACTGCCAATATACTAAAGTGCCTCTATTTGGTGGTGATTGTGCTATTCAGGTTATGTGTGTACTGTGTGAGTTACAGTTTGCTGTGTAAGTTATAATTTATAAGTCAGTTTGCTGTGAGTTCATCTTGTGAGGCCCGCCTGCCTCACCTTGGAGCCTTGCTTGTGTGCTTATCAGAATGGCTCTAGAATCTTGTGATAAGGACACAGGCTTAACCTCTTCCCCCTCCCTTGCCTCCATGGTAGCCTGCTGAGAGTCACATATTTCACTCCAGGGACAGCCAGCCAAAAATGATGGCTAGGTGTCAGGCCATGATTGGTCACAATGTATGATGTATGTAATGATATAAAATCCTCTATATAATCTTTGTGCAAAACTTACTTGGGGCTGCTCTCTGAAGACTCACCCAGAGTCCAGGGACAATCTGGCCTCCAGTTTTAATAACATCTTGTCTGTTAATAAAGATCCTTACCTTGCCTTAATTGATGTGTGGTGGGTTTTTAAACTGGGATTTGGTGGTCTCTTAATTCTGATCTGTAACAGTCTGGCCATTTGCCCCAAAAGATTTGAACAACACAGAGGTAAGTGATGGTGAAACAAGAAAGAGTTTATTTCATCACAGCCAACCCTGAGAAGGACAGTAACCCAGCACCTAAGTGTAACAAAGCAACACGGTTATAAGGGGGAAGGAGAAGGGTAGGAGCCAGGAAGCCTGCACAGATAAGCATGCTGGTGTGTTTCTGGAACTTGAGATAACCTAAGGAGAAGGAACTAAGAGAACAGGTCAGAAGAAGAAAATGGAGTCACTTAGGACAAGGACCAGGCCTGTGTTCAAACATTCCCTGGTCCCGGGCTATAGGAAAGGTTGTCCCTAAAGTGTACCTGAAGTGACAATAGCCAGAAAGAGAGCAGCAGGAATTGGTTATAACAATGATAGCCAACAGAATGTCTTTGTTCATTTCTATTTTCTTTTATATTCACAGCTTCACTTGATACTAGAAGGTGTCCCAAGGGGTCTCCCGAGAGGAAATGAGGACTTCAATTAGCCCCCTACAACTCCAGAGTAGGCATGTTGACTGTTTATTTTTTTTTTTTTTCTTTTTGAGACAGAGTTTTGCTTTGTAGCCCAGGCTGGTCCTGAATTCACTGTGGAGCCTTGGCTGGCCTTGGACTTGGCAACCCCTCTGCCTCAGCCTCTAGAGTGTGCCCCACCATGCCTGGTTTATATGGTGCTGGAGAATCAGTCCCAGGGCCTCACTGTGTCATTCCTCCAGCCCTGTCATGTTGACACTTGTCATAGAAAAGCATTTCAGAAATTGTCAATGTGACACAAGGCATATTTATTAGGCAGAGTTGGAAAATAAGAGAAAATTAGAGTCAGGACCCCAGTTTGAGCACTCTTGGGGACACTCTGATGAAGAGTTTTGGCTATCCCCCTCTCAGAAGAGTAGCGCAGCTAGTATGGAGTGGCCAAGGATGGCTAGCAGCTGGTGGGTCATTATCTCAGTTTTAGTTTCTAAGACAGTTGCAGTTAAGAGTCTTTGGTCTCCATGAGATGACAGCTTTTGTTGGTGTAGTCATAGACTTGTGGAAGTTCTGCTGGAATCCAAAGTGACAACAGGTTTATAACAATGACTAGAGCTCTCTGGGCACAGTGACTATCCCTGCAAATTTCTTATGCTGGGGTTCTCAGACTTGAACAGGGATGAAATAGAGTTATAAGCTGAAATCAAAAGACCATCAAACACCAAATGGGGCAAGGTAAGATTGTTTATTATGACTGGGATGATGGTTCCAGCAGGACTCTCCCTACACTGCTGAGTGAGTTTGCAGAGAGCAGCTGTGAGCAAATTTAACACAAAGTGTTGTAGCGCGGATTAACACAAGAGACTCACAGGAAGGCTGATCAAGAGTTTATTGTCCAGACAGACCAGCCTGCTGGGACCCGACCACCAAAGGAGCTGGGCCCTGAACAACTTGGGTCAGGGGTTTTTATACTCACAGAACAGGGAAGCAAGAAGGGGGATTTGTCACAGAACAGAAGGGTTTTTAATTTTTTGACAGAACAAAAGAGAAATGGGGCATATATTGTTTGTACATCAGGAAGTTTGAGTCTACCTAGGGCTGGAGGAATGGCTCAGCAGTTAAAGCGCTTGCCCAGCAAGCACTAAGTTAAGTGCCAAGTACCCAAGTTCGATTCCCCAGCACCACATAAGCTGGGTGTGGTGGCGCAAGACTATAATCCCAGCACTTGGGAGACTGAGGCAGGAGGATTGCTGTGAATCCAAGGTCAGCCTGGGCTCCTTAGTGAGTTCAGGACCAGCCTGGATTACAGAGTGAGACCCTGTCTCAAAAAAAAAAAAAAAGTCATGAGTCTATCTAACATAGAACCCATTGACCATGGCAACCTCTGGGTATACAGAAACTTACAACCTATCAGCCATGGAGACTTCTGGACACACAGAAACATATTGTGGTTGTTCCTGGCACAGGTGCAGGGTTAGGGCCAAAGGTTGATTTTCTCATGAGCTCAGGGAGAGGGGAGGGGTAAGCGGAAGGAGTGGTAAGCAGAACTAACTCCAAATTGATTTTGTCTCTTTCAAAAGTTTACATAGAGGATTTTACATCATTACATAGCAACCAATTACATTTTAACAAACATATATTAATCTTTTGGCTGGCTAATATATCACCATAAAATAACCTATTAGATTTAGAGGTTTTTTATGTGGGCTTGTCATATCATTGCAGAAAATTACTACCTTTGGTTGAAATTACTTGTCTTTTAGCAGGCTTCTAATGTCTGAGCGCAGGAGTCGTCAGGGAGGTTATGTCTCTAGACCTTATCACTGGCTCCAAGAGCATCCAGAGTAAGCAAGCAGCTGATTACAGGGGTAAGATAAACCAGCTAATTATCTTAAGAACTCACTGAGCATACAATGTTCATAAGATTAACAGAATGTTACAGTAACTTGGAAGTTTAGCAATACAAGATTAGAGAAAGCTATAACATACAGTACATTTTTTAAAGTTAATAAAGCACAGGCAAAAAATGTCTATCTGTTAATGTAAAATTTTATGGCACCGTCCCAATTGTATAGAGCATCCTGAAGTTACAAAGTGATGTGAAGACTCAGACTAACAGAAGGAAATTTGGGGGTATGTTAAACTTATGAAACTCTATCTAGCTTATACAGATTTTTTACAGTAATTAATTATAGTAGTATTACCTATGAAATGTGAGGTTTTAACAAGCACCACAAAATGGAGCTACTTTGGCACATTCTTGTTAGTCAGAATTTACTGCCATATGACAATAGGTTATAAACTTATGGCTAATCAATTTTGTTTTATTAGCTTACAGGCACTTCCTAGCTGACTGACATGACTACCTGCAGACCTTAGAAGGAATGAAACCCCAAATTTTAAGGCAATGAATGGTACAAAATGAAGAGAAGAGGGCTGAGGACATAGCTTGGGGTTAGAGTACTTGCCTAGCATATGCAAGGCTCTGAATTTGATCCACCAGCAGCACATAAAAATTAGTTAGGCATAGTCATGCATGCCTGTAATCCCAGCAGTAGGCAGAAAGATTGCTTTGAGCTCGAGACCAGCACAGCCTATATAATGAGTTCAGTATGAGCCTATACTACAGAGTGAGTGAGACCCAGTCTTAAAAAAAGTAAAAATGATAAATAGATAGGAAAATTGAATAGAACTGGTCAAAAGACCAGTGCAGAGTGTTCTAGAGGCCATGGAAAAAGGTGTGAGTTACAGCTACCCACCTCTACCCCCCTCCCAAGAATTGCAGCAAGAGGAAGAAACACCCTGCTCTCTTCCTTATCCTCAAAAGACAGTCAATTCTAATCTAAAATCTAAGGTACTGGATCAGGGTCAAGGTAGTCACTGTGGCATGACCTTTATCCCTCCTCCCCTCCTTCCTCCTTTGTCTAATCACCTGGTCAAGTAAAAGCATGTGGAAATTGGAAGACCGCCATCTTTATTTGAAAAATGTGCCACTGAAACCATTAGGTGGCGCTTACACAGACCCTTTTCATTGAATTCTGGAATGAACTTTGCTCCCTGGAGACTATCATCCTGATCGCCTCTGGCCCTGCGCGAGGCATTGCTCTTATTATTCCCCTCTGTGGAATCCCTTTGCTTCCTCACCATCACCTCCCTCTAGTAGATGGACCCATTGGCCTGATTTTGTTTTATGCTTCCTTTTTCACCTGCCAACTGCCTACTTCATTAGTGCAATCCCACTTAGAGAATTGGGAAAAAGAAGACTGGATATTCTGTATATTCCGTATGACATCATAACTCTTACTTTTTTTTTTGAGGCAGAGTCTTGCTCTGTAGCCCAGGCTGGTCCTTGAACTCACTATGGAGCCCAGGCTAGCTTTAGACTCATGGCGATCCTCCTGTCTCAGTCTCCCAAGTGCTGGGATTATAGGCGTGTGTCACCACGCCCAGCTTTATATGGTGCTGGGAAATCAAACCCAGGGCCTTGCACTTGCTAAGCAAGCACTTTAACTGTGTCATTCCTCCAGCCCCTCAACTCCTACTTTGTAAGTGAAAAGTTAGAGAGGGGTAATTGATATCTACTAGTGCAGAGACTGGCTTGGGGTATCCCTAGATCTTATCTATGGCCTCTCAGCAATTAGACTCAAGACAACTGCAGATGGCTGTAGTGCTTGGGAATGTACCAATCACTACCATTGCAAAAACTTCCTGAACCCTTCTTCCAGGATCTCAAATGGCATTTAGAGATATTTGACAACTGGTGTCAGAGATATAAGGCAAACTATTGTGGGCTAACCATGAGGACCTGGAGACCCTAAGGAGGCCACTCCTCCCCTGCATGGGTAAAGAAAGATCAGTCCTGACAGTGGGTTGCGGGGTAGACCTCTCTGTCCAGTCTTTCATCCTTTTGAGATACTAAGACTTAAGCTGGAGCTGGGTGGTGGTGCCACTGAAGGGTGGAAATGTCTACTTGGGAGATTTTTTCTTATTTTAGATAAGCAGGTCTCAGTCCTGAATTCCTCCTCAGTCACCTTTGACTTGTCTGTTAAAATATTGGAAGGACTTTGTATTAGTTTGGGTTCATTTAAAAGATAGAATTTACAGATTTTATCACAAAAGGATCTATTAGGAAGGCTTACAAATCCAAGGATAGCGATAGTCCAAGATACCTGCTCAGCCATGAAGTAGATCTCCCGTCTGGGACTGCAGGACAGCCAGTGGGGTGACCGTCTGCTGTAGATCTCTGTTGTTCAAAGAACAGTGGTGAAGACTGGAGCCTGAAGATTGGTGACTGGAGAGCAGCAATGGGCAGATAGGAACAAGTCGAGATTAGAGTGAATCTGTGCTGAAGATCTGTGGCGTGTAGCAAGTCTGTATTGTCCGTATACAATTGCGAAGGCAAGAGCTTTCCCAGAGGAAGAAATTGTAACAATCTTCCTTCTACCTTCCTTTTATACTCTTGGAGTTCCAGGCCCCCCCCCCCCATCTGTGTGGATGTTCTTCTCTCATTGGCCAGCACACAAATCAGTCACACTCTAATCCAGACCAGTTCTTTCCCCCCACCACTATATTTATTAATATACATATGCAATACAAATACATAATGTTTAAAATGAACTAGAGTATTTCGTGCACATATATATAATATCAACTTTACAATGCCTTCCCATTTTTGACCCTCCCACAACCTCCCCATCCCTTCCCCCTAATTCTGGCTATCACATCATGTGGTTCTATAAAATTTCTGTGTTCTGGGTTTCCCAAGTCAGAGAGACTATACAGTACTTAACATGTTTAATCTTCTGCATCTGAATAATTTCACTTAAATCACCACTCTTTAGCTCAGCTTTCTATTCCTTGAATGGGCAGCAGTGGTCAAATCTTGATGCCTCTTCTTTGAGTCCAGCCAATCCCTTTATTGAAATATTTGCTAAAAGTTTTTTTCCCCTATATTTTGCTATATCTTTGTTGATATTCTTAAACCTGGCCTTACCTACCAGTCCACATTAGAAAATAACTACAAGCATGTAATTCAAAAGACTAGTAAGTATGAGAAAGAAGAAAAGAAGTTAAATTTCAAATGCCTTAGCTGAATCCTGGAAGGTACCTGTTTGTACATTCACAGGATTATCTTTACATCAATCAGTTTTCTTAAGATAAACTTACATCAAAGACCTAATAAGTGAATTGCTACAATAAACAAACTTAAAACTGCATCACTTTGCTATATTAAATGAACTTAAATCTATATTACATAAGTATACTACTGAAAGTAACAGATATGAAGGCAGATTGAGTTATTTCGAATTTTTTAACTTTCATAACTTATTTACTCACATTTCACTGATTATTAACATTCTGCTAGATTTGGTTTATAATTTTATCTGCCTATCCATCCGTATATTCATGCATATGTATTTTTCAAAGATTTTATGTCAATTCCCCATGTTGCATGTAATCATCTGTTTTGCACACTACTCCACTATTACTAATAATAATGATGTGGGGAGATTTCACAGATTTTATAGAACAGCTGGTACTGTCGTAGAAGTATATCAATCAAGTGATTTAAATACCAATCTACCTTTTTATTATGTTTTCTCTTTAGATGTTAACCTTCCTCTAAGTTATTTGGTGCTACTTATCTTTCTGCCTCTCTCAAAGAGGATAAACTCACACTCAACACCAAAAAAGTGAATTGCTTCATTAAACAAGCTTAAGACTTTATCAATTTGCTACATTAAATGGACTTAACTCTGTATCACATAAGTATACTACAGTTAAAGCAATAGATAGCTAGCTATGCTTAGTTATTTTGGAATTATTTTTAACTTCCATATATTGTTTACTCATATTTCATTAATTATTAACATTTTGCCCAATTTGGTTTATCCTTTTACCTATCAATTCATCCCTAATTTCATGCATAGCCTTACTTTTTTCTCAGCTCACTTTCCTCTAGCTGTTGACTCTTTTTCTCTGGAGTCATTGGTGTTGTTGTCCTTCCTTTCATTTTCTAAGTTTTCTTTAAGTATTCTCTGCAATGCTGGCTTAGTGGCTGCAAATCTCTTTAAGCTTTCTATATCATGGAACGTTTGAATTTATCCCTCTAATTTAAAAGATAATTTTGCTGGATATAGCAGTCTTGGTTGGCATTTATGTTCTGTTAGTGCTTGGATGACACTGCTCTATAATCTTCTGGCCTGTATGTTGCAGCTCAGTCACTTTATCTTCTACGTCTGACATTCTATTCTGAAGATGTTCAAAGTGGTTGCTTATTATTTCCTGTGTGTTTTTCACTTTCTGAATATCTGCCTTCAAGGGACGGGTGGGACAATGGAATTCCTTGTCCTAGATGCTTCTGGAAGTCTCTGGCACACAGGACTAATGGGGTGTGGAACTCCTGGTCCTAGATTCCTCTGGCACACAGGATAGTGGTGACCTGGAAGCCTCCGGCACATGCAGAAAAGACGGGGCAATGGTCTCCTCTTTGAGGTATCTTATTTATTCCTGGCGCCCTCAGTAGAGCTATCCTGCCTATCCTAGTTTCCCTACTGCAGGGCAGGCTCTCCACCCTCTGAGGTGTGTCTGTTACCTTGAGCTGTTCAGGGGATCAGCAACCTCCTTTCTCCTCCTTTCTCCTCTCTCTGCCTCTTGTGCCGGTTTCTCCCTAGGCACTGTTTAAGGGTGACCCCCAAAGCCCTGGTGTGCTCTTCTGAGCTTTCTTTTACTCTAAAGTGTTGAGTCTTGGGCTTTACCCCCTTCTTTTAAAAATGGCTCCTGCGGGGGACTGGAGGAATGGCACAGTGGTTAAAATGCTTGCCTAGCAAGCGCAAGGCCCTGAGTTAGATTCCCAGCACCACGTGAAGCTGGGTGTGGTGGTGCACACCTGTAATCCCAGCACTCAGGAGGCTGAAACAGGAGGACTGTTATGAGTTCAAGGCCAGTCTGGGCTACATAGTGAATTGAGGATCAGCCTGGACTACAAAGCAAGACCCTGTCTCAAAAAAAAAAAAAAAAAAAAAAAAAAAAAAAAAAAGGGCTCCTGCTTACATCACTGCCTGTGAAGGCTGCTAAGCCCTGTCTCTGATCTGGAATCCTGGGGCCTTTTCTAGGAGGAGCTCACACTGCGTTTATAGTATGCACTACCCGCGGGTTGGTTTTTCAGAGGCTGGGGCCGCCAGCTGCCTACAATTTCCACTTCTCCTGATATCCGCTTACCTCGGGCTAAGGTTCTGGCTCCAGACTTTCCTCCATCTGGGGTCTGTGGATGCTGGCAGCTCAGGATCATGCCAAGCTGGCTGCTTTTCCCTCCTCTTCCGATATGACTTCAGGATTTCTGACCCACCTGCAGCCTCCTCTCTGTTGTTGGGGTGCTCTGTCCTCTCCCAGTTCCATCAGATGTCCTGGGCCCACGTGAGCTTTCCTCCCTCCGCAGCTGCCTGCGGCTCCAGCTGTTTGCAGCTGGCCTGTGTCAGCTTTCTGAGCTGCTAGGATTTTTTTCTTTGCTTTCAATGATCCTTTGGAATTTCTGACCTTCCTCTGTCCTTCTTTCAATTGTTGGGGTGCTCCTCTCTTTCCTAGCTACATTGAACACACATTTTCTAGCTAAATTCTTGACTTTTTAAGTGGGTCGATGAGGAGACATTGTGCAGCTCTGTTACTCGGCCGCCATCTTGACCAGAAGTCTAAGCAGATCCTCTTTAAGGACAAGTTCATCTCCCAATTGGCACCAGACATTGGGAAAAAAGAAAACTCCAAAAATTATGGGGAGAATAACTCTTTCCTGATTTGGATCAACTTTTGAGGGGGGCAATAAAGATCTTTTACAACTGGGACCAGGTATTAGGACAAAAAAAAAATGGTCATAGGCACAGGGAGATGGTAGCTGCCCTCAGTGGGGTAGCTAAACCAAGGGGAGGCACCAGATAGGTCTGGGTGTTTCCTGTGCAACCTGGGCACCTCAGGCATGACTACCCAATAGGGAGACACCCTGCTGAAAGAGTAAAATGGCTTCCTTTGGCCTCTGGAATTAACTTGCTTGTCAAGGACACTAGGCTCCTACCCATAACTAACCACAGTGAAACAATAAGACAGTTACAGTGTACTGGAAACCAAAGGTGACACAAGGACGCAAGCTGCACCCAATAGCAGTGTCCTAAATGTATGAGGTGTATCATATTTGTTATATGAAATAGTGTGTATTGTAAAATCTATCTTGCTTGATATATGACATCTTGTGTATATTATGAAATCTGACTATAAAAGCTCTGTAAAAATTCGGTTCAGGGCCAGACTCTGATGGAAAGGAGTCTGGGCCCCAGCTGGCTGGTCACTCTCTGGTGACTTTAATAAGCCAAATTCTACCTCCACCTGTTTTTGAGTGCTTTTCATGTAACACCTGCCCCAACTGGAAATCATCGGAAATGTGAGAGTGCCTCCAGGGCCAAAGGGTACTGGGGCATGCCAACACCAGTAAAGGTCCCCGGGACCTATTCTGCAGCCTTCCCTGGCCCCATCGACCTGGAGAAGCTAGTCACTGTGGGAAGCCACGTCCTCTCTTTCCCTAGTGACACTGGTGCCAGATATTCAATTCTCCTCTTTGCCTCTGGTTCCCATTCTAATAGCAAAGTAGGGCTGGAAGAACGGCACAGCGGTTTATAGTGGTTGCCTTGTAAAAGCAAGGCCCTGACCTAGATTCCCCAGCATTACATAAGGCCGGGAGTGTGACACATGCCTGTAATCCCAGCACTTGGGAGGCTGAGGCAGAAGGACTATCCTGAGTTCAAGGCCAGCGGAGGCTATAGCAGTGAGTTCATGACCAGCCTGGGCTATAGAGTGAGATCCTCTCTGAAAATAAAAACAGAAATAAAAGCAAAGTAACCATCCAAGGGTGCCTGGCCCACTCCTTTAGAGATATTTTTTACAGCCACTGTTTTGCTCTTGGGGGAATCTCCATTTCCAGCATTTTCTTTCTTTCTTTCTTTCTTTCTTTCTTTCTTTCTTTCTTTCTTTCTTTTTTTTGAGACAAGGTTTCACTCTGTAGCTCAGGTTTGTCCTGAACTCGCCTAGTGTAGCCTTGGATTTACAGCAATCCTGCTTCAGCCTCCCTAATGCTGGCATTACAGGGAAGTGCCACCATGTCTGGCTTTATGTGGTGCTGAGGAATTGAACTCAGGGCTTTGTACTTCCTGAGAAAGCACTTTAATTGCTGTGCCATTCCCCTAACCCCTCCAGCATTCATTTCTGAGAGTTCTAGAAACCTCAGCTCCCCTTCTTGGGGAGATTTGCTTAGCCTGACTCAGTCAGAGCTTCTCCTGCCAGAAGACACAGCCCTTTCTTGTCCCCTACTGGAAATCTTGCAGAATGCTGACTGTGACGGTTTGGATCTGGAGTGTTCCCCAAAAGCCTTATATTCCTATGGATACTGTAGGGTTGGGAGCTGGAGCCTGTCTGGAAGGGGTAGGTGCTTGGGGCTTGACCTGGAAGGGAGCGTGCTGCTCCCGCCCTTCCTCCCATACCATGAGGATCTCCGACCCCCGGGCAGCTATAGCTCTAGCTGTGGCCACACCATATAAGTCGATCATTTTCCAGCCTCCCACCCATGAATGGATTGAGACCTACTGAAACCATAAGCTACAGTTAATCTTTCCTTCTTAAGTTGTGGATGTCAGGTATTGAGTCACAGCAATTGAGACACTGACTCTGGGGTGTGGATGGATGGATTTCAAGTTGACAGGGTGGAGTGGGCTATTCCTATTGTTTTAGGACATGAAGAATCACACTCTTTTCCTCACCCAAAGCAATATCCTTTAAAACCAGAAGTTAAGGAAGGATTAAGACCTGTCATCAGTTCTTTACAGGCACAAAGACTCCTCTGCCCCTGTGTAAGTTCTTATAATACCCCTATTATGGGAATCAAAAAGGGACCAAATGGGTGGAGAATTGCTCAAGATCAGAGGTTGATCAACGAGGCTGTGGTACCCTTGTATCTTCTTATCCCCAACCCTTATACTTAGATCCGCCCTTGAGGTTCAATTCTTTCCTTAGATCTCAAGATGCTTTCTTTTGTGTTTCCCTGGACCCCAAACTCAACTTCTCTTTGCTTTTTAAAATCTATTAACTGGAGTGGGACAACTCACCTGGACAGCCCTTCCTGAGGGATTCAGGGATAGCCCACACTTTTTTTTGGCCTGCTCTGGCCCAAAATCTAGACTGGCAGTCTGAAGGATGTGTTTTGTTACAATATGCAGATGACTTCATCTATGGGGACTGTTAGGTAACAGGTAGTTTAGGGGACTAGTTCTCTCCTCAATGTTTTGGGGGATCTTAAGGTTATAAAGTCTCAAAGGAAAAGGCCTAAATATGTAAGCCTCAAGTGTATTTCTTGGCTCTAATAATGTCACAGGGAAAAGGGGCATTTCCTGTAGCTCAGTTCCCTCTTCTAAACACAGTGAAACAACTCAGGATTTCTGGGAGCCACAAGCCTTTGTAGAATCTGGACTGCAGTATTTGCTGAACTTCCTAAGTCTTTATACCAGCTTTTAAAGCGAGCATAGGCTGAAGGGACTCTCCCTCTCTTATAGGAGCCTGAGCCATGGACAGCCTTTGATCAATTGAAAACAGGCTCTCTTGCAGGCCCCAGCATTGGGTTTGCCTACTCAGCCTTGGTACCTACTCTATGTCACCGAGAGAGGAGGGATTGCTCTGGGAGTCTTGACACAGGCAGTGGGACCTACTCCTCAACCTATAGTGTATCTAAGTAAAGAACTGAATCAGCTCTCTAAGAGATGGCCAGGATGTTCAAGGACCCTGGCTGCTAGGGCTCTTGCCTCCAGAAGCCACAGTCCAATTTCCACAAGCCCTGGGAAGACTCCTCAATTCTCAAGCCCATCTGTGGATTTTAGATGCCAGGACTCTCAGATACTCAGGTCCTCCTGATGGAAGGACCTCACATTTTGATAGAAATGTGCCTGAAGTGAGGACAGCCCCATCATTTTAGATTTTTCCTGATGCCCTCTTTGCCCTGTCATCTTTGCTGTGTAGCTGCCTCAGTGCCCAGTGACCTACCCTCTGCTGATACCTTGCCCCTAGATGGCTATTGGAAACTTCCACCTCAAATCAGGCACGAGGCATCAGTTGAAATTCAAATCACTGTTAGATACTTGCCATTGTCAGTTTATTTTCCTGTAAATCTATTTCTAATTACTCTTCATCCCTTTCCTTTTGTTCTTGTAATCCTTTATGTTCCTGAGGTTTTTGCCTTTATATGCTCCACCGGATCCCCACTTTGGCACAGAGAATTCTTTGGGGCATGAGCCTATTCTCAATTGCTGGCTAAATAAAAGACAAAGTTTCCTCTACAAGTGGTGCTTCTCCTATGAAATATTGTTTCACTCAGTTATAACATATCCAGGACTTAATCCTTCTACTTTTCTCTCTGACCTACAAGATTCACAGGATCGTACACATAAATGCTGGGAAGTCTTAGTAGAAACTCAGACCCTTTGCAGGAACCTCAAGGATAATCCTGTCTGACTTCTACCAACCTGGAACTATTTTCAGACGGGAGCACTTTTGTCAGAGAGGGAATGCACAGGGCAGGATATGCTATGGTTTCTCTAAAGAAAAATCCCATAGAATCAGGCCTTTTGGTAACCATACTGGTGCCCAAAAAGCAGAATTAAAAGTTCTTACTTGAGTTTTGGAGCTGTCTAGGGGTCTCGGGGTTTATATGTACAGACTTCAAATACACTTTCCATGTAGTTCATGCTCATGCAGCTATATGGAAAGAAAGCAGACTCCTTACCTCCTCGGGAGCTCTTATCCAACACACGGTTGAAATGTCAGACTCACTAAGGCAGTTTTCCTCCTAAGGAATTGGCTGTCATTCATTGCTCAGCACATCAGAGGAACCAGAGCCTAAGTAGCTAAGGAAATCAAGATCCAGATAAGGGGTCTGGAGGAATGGCTCAGGGGTTAAAACATTTGCCAAGCAAGCACTTAGGCAAGTGCTAAAGAGTTTGACTCTTCAGTACCACATAAGCTGGGTTTGATGGCATACACCTGTAATCCCAGAACTCTGGAGGCTGAGACAGGATGATTGCTGTTAAGTCCAAGGCCAGCCTGGGCTCCATAGTGAGTTCAGGACCAGCCTGGACTATACAGCAAAACCCTGACTCAAAAAACAACAGCAAAAATCCAGGTAAGGAAGCAGAGAGCTGCTGTTCTCCTGCCCCTCCTGTGGGCTCACTCTCTCCTCTCTCACTTTTATCCTGTTGTTATGCCCAGATCGCAAACATCCCATAAACGCCAGGAGACCAATCACCCAGGCGAAAGCAAGGAGTCTTTTTTCTGGCTTAAGCTCAGGCTCTAAGTCTTCACCAATGCAGTGGATGCGATCCGAGAGCCCCGAACAATAACTGAGCAGGGTTTTTATCAGGTTTGATCAGAGGGTGGGGGATTTCTGACTTTGTGTTACATGATTGGATAATATTTAGCAAGGGAGGTCTTATTACATTATGATTGGCTAACTAACATTAAGCAACTGCCTCTGGCCCCCAGACCCTATTTGAGTTATCTCCTGTTCCTGCCCAGGGTAAAACTTCTGGCCTAACATTTTCAAAGAACAGGTAGTTACAAAATGATAGGTTAGCTAACATTGAGTAAGACTACCTCCAGTCCCCAGACCCTGAGCCCCGACATCAGGAGTGGTACAGATGTTGAGAAAGCAGTCCCTTCTTTAGACACTATGTGGCTTTTCCCATAACCGCCTGTTTCCCTGAGGGAACCGAAACCCAGGTCTGTCAGCTAACATACCAGGGAAAGTCTGAGGCCTGTCATGGGGTCTGTGTAGCTTGGGGCTGTAGCCTGAGCCTGGGTCTCTCACTATCTACTCAGAGGAAGAAACCTGGCAGGAGGCCAGGGAAAATAACAACTTTTCCCCACCATTTTAATTATATATATATGATACACAATGTTTACAATGAACTTGAATATCTTGTGCACATATACATCACAGCAAATTCACAGTTTCCCTCCCCTCCCACACCCTCTCAGTCTTCCATAACTCCCACTGTCACACCTATTTGTTTCTGTAGAATGCCTGTGTTCTGGGCTTCCTAAATCAGAGAAACCACGTGCTATTTCACATATTTAATCTTCTGCATCTGACTCACTTCACCATTCAAATCACCACTCTTTAGTTCAGCTTCCCTAACCTAGAATGGGCTGTAGCAGCCATATCTTGATGCCTCTTTTCTGGTCCAGCAGAGCCCTTTATTGGGAAAATTCACCAACTTTTTTTTGTATCTTACTATATCTTTGTTAAAAATAATTTTTTTTTGAGATGGGGTCTCACTCTGCAGCCCAGGCTGGTCCTGAACTCACTATGGAGCCCAGGCTGGCCTTGGATTCAAGGCAATCCTCCTGTCTTAGCCTCCTGAGTGCTGGGATTACAGGCATGTGCTACCATGCCCAGCTTATGTGGTACTGGGGAATTGAACTCAGGTACTTAGCGCTTGGCTTAGCACTTGTCAGGCAAGTTCTTTAACCTCTGAGCCATTCCTCCAGCCCCTTTGTTGAAATTCTTTAACATGGCCTTACCCACCAGTCCATATAAGGAAAGAACTACAACAATGAAATTCATAAGGCTAGAAAATGTGAGAAAGAAAAAGACAGAAGCTAAATTTCCTCTTTTCTCCCTATGGCGACTTTCACATGCAGCACCCGTCCCTGAGTCCATTCCCATAGGGTTGGCGGAGTGAACTCCTTGTTCTTATCCACTCTACCAAGATCTCACCTACTTTTTGTTCTTGTGGCAAGAACACCTAGCAGGAAAACCCTAGGGTCACTGAGAGTGGTGACAACCCTCCCCAAATGATTCTCATATCTGCCAATCTTAGAATAGAGACAAGGGGGAAACCCCTCTCTCTTTTCAGGTTCCTTAGCCACTCCTTTACTGGTGATCTCCCCTCACCAAGACAGCAAAATCTTCCAAAATTCCCCCAAACACCTCCTTAGAATGTCTTTTAAACTGTCACTTGGCCCACAGTTGACTCAAATACCACCCATGACCTACATAATTTTTGTTCTTGTACCAGTGAATGGAAAGAGGTTCCCTACTGACAAGATTTCTCCTCCCTTGTTCTTGACACTCTTAGCTCCTCCTGTACGTTCCTCCTCCTCAAATTCTGGCTTCCTCCCTCCCTCACCTACCAGAAATGAAAGAATCCTTACTCTCTTTTGGTAAGCCCCCACCCTACAGAATTACTCCACAGCCTGAGGTTTCTGCACCTCGTTAACCCTCTCCTGATGTGCCATCCAGGTCTCTGTCCCTCCTCACACTCTCTCACCTACATGTAGAACTTCCTCCCCTCTCTATCTCCTACATGAGATGGCTGGGGCAGAAGGTATTGTCCGCATATACATTCCTTTCTCCCTCACTGACCTATCCAACATTAAAAATTGCCTATGTTTCTACTAAACACCTTCATAAGTCCTCTTTTATAAACTGCAAGTTCTTGCACTGATATCCTTAATGATCCTCCTTCCAGCTACTCTCAGGCCTCAGTTCAGCCTCCAGTGTTTCCTCTACTAGATCTCTGTCTCTCTATCTCTCAGTATCCTGATGCTTTTTCCTCTTGACTCTCACTAGAGATCCAATATTTCTGTTGGGTTAACTTGTCTAAGACATTTCTTACTCCTTTTTCTTCCTTCTGCTTATACTAAGATAACACTGTCATTCAAGGTCAAGCCTCAGCTAAAATACAACAAACACCTTTGCTCCTCTTTCTGCTTCCCACTGGTACTGCCCACGGTCACCTGCCAGTTCTAACTGGAATGTAAACATCTTTACTGAGACTAGAGAGAAAGAGAAAAAAACTGTGGCAAGAATATTTTTAAATCCAAGCAGCCACCAGGCTTAAGACCCTAAGGCAAAAAAGATATGAATGTAAGGATATTTTTGGCAAAAGGGATAAATGGAAAGAGTATATTTCAGGTCAGAAAGGATTTGGTATGGGGAGGTTTTTGTCCCAGCATAAAAAAAAATAAAGATAAAGGCAAATAGAATGTCTAAGCAAGTTGTGAAAATGTTTATGTAAGTTGTAGATGGTTCAAGCAACAGTCCATAAAATGGGATGACTATTCTTTTTGTTCTTCCTGGGGTTGTAACTTAAGGACTATTCTTTTTCCCCACTATTTTTATTAATATACAAATGTAATACATAGTCATTACAACGAATTTGGGTGTTCTGTACACTTATGTATCATATCGAGTTTACAATCACTTCCCATTTTCTAACCTCCCAACCCCTCCCTATCCCTTCCCCCAACTCCGGCTATCACTTCATATGGTTCCAAAGAATGTCTGTGTTCTGGGTTTTCCAAGTCAGAGAAACCATACAGGGTTTAACATATTAATCTTCTGCACCTAAGTCATTTCACTTAGGTCACCACTCTAACTCAGCTTTCTATTCCTCGAATAGGTTCGCAGTAGTTAAATCTTGATGTCTCCTCTCTGAATCCAACCAATCCCTTCATTGGGATATTCACCAAAAGTTTTTTTTTTCTATATTTTGCTACATCTTTGTTGTTATTGTTATACCTGGCCTTACCCACCAGCTCACATTAGAAAATAACTACAAGCATGTAGTTCAAAAGACTAGTAAATTTGGGAAAGAAGAAGAAAAAAAATTAAATTTCAAATGCCTTAGCTGAATATTGGAAGATGCATACCTGTACATTCACAGGGTTATCTTTACATCAATCAGTTTTCTTAGGATAAATTTTCATCAGTAACCTAATAAGTGTATTGCTACAATAAAACAAAGTTAAAACTATATCACATTGCTACATTAAATGAACTTAAATCTATAACACATAAATACACTTAAAGTGACAGATATGAAGGCAAATTTAGTTATTTCAGATTTTTTTAACTTTTATAACTTATTTACTCATACTTCACTGATTACTATCATACTTTTTTCTCAGTTCATTCTCCGCTAGCTGTTGTCACTTTTCCTCTAGGGTCACTGGTGTCGCTGGCCTCCCTTTAACTTTCTAAGTTTCCTTTAAGTATTCTCTGCAATACTGGCTCAGTGGCTGCAAATTCCTTTAACCTGTCTCTATCATGGAAAGTTTTAAGTTCTCCCTTTAAATTAAAAGTTAATTTTGCTGGATATAGCAGTCTTGGTTGGCATTTTTGTTCTTTTAGTGCTTAATAATTAGTGAAATATGAGTAAACAATATATGAAAGTTTAAAAATTGAAATAACTAAGCATACCTCTCTATTGCTTTTACTGTAGTATACTTATGTGATACAGATTTGTCCATTTAATGTAGCAAATTGATAAAGTCTTAAGCTTGTTTAATGTAGCAATTCACTTTTTTGATGCTGAGTGTGAGTTTATCCTCTTTGAGAGAGACAGAAAGAAAAGCAGCACTACCATAACTTGGAGAAAAGATAATATCTAAAGAGAAAATGTGGGACAGGAGGAACGGCTCAGTGGTTAAAGCGCTTGCTTAGCAAAGTCAAGTGCTAAGTATCCGAGTTCGATTCCCCAGCACCACGTAAGCTGGGCGTGGTGGCTCACACCTGTAATCCCAGCACTCGGGAGGCTGAGGAAGGAGGATTGCCCTGAGTCCAAGGCTAGCTTGGGCTCTATATAGTGAGTTCAGGACCAGCCTGGACTACAGAGCGAGACCCTGTCTCAAAAAAACAAATTGAAAAAAAAGAGAAAATGTAATGAAAAATTTGGTATTTAACTCATTTGATTTACTTCTAAAACAGTACCAGTTGTTCTATAAAATCAGTGAAATCTCACTTTATTATTATTAGTATAGTAATGTGAAAAACAGATTACATGCAACATGGGGAATTGACATAAAATCTTTCAAAATGCAAATGCATGAATATATGGATGGATAGGCAGATAAAATTATAAACCAAATCTAGCAAAATGTTGATCAGTGAAATGTGAGTAAATAATTAAGAAAGTTAAAAAATTCTGAAATAACTAAATTTGCCTTCATATGTTACTTTAAGTATACTTATGTGATATAGATTTAAGTTCATTTAATGTAGCAATGTAGTTTTAAGTTTGTTTATTGAACTTATTAGGTCTTTGATATAAGTTTATCTTAAGAAAACTGACTGATGAAAAGATAACCCTGTGAATGTACAAACAGGTACCTTCCAGTATCCAGCTAAGGCATTTGAAATTTAACTTTTCTTCTTCTTTCTCACATTTACTAGTCTTCTGAATTACATGATTGTAGTTATTTTCTAATGTGGACTTGTGGGTAAGGCCAGGTTTAAGAATATCAACAAAGATACAGCAAAATATAGAAAAAAAAAGAGCTTTAGGCAAATATTCCAATACAGGGATCGGCTGAACTCAGAGAAGAGGCATCAAGATTTGACCACTGTGGCCCATTCGAGGAATAGGAAGGTGAGCTACAGTGGTGATTTAAGTGAAATGATTCAGATGAAGAAGATTAAATATGTTAGGTACTGGATAGTCTCTTTGACTTGGGAAACCCGGAATACAGGCGTTCTATAGAACCACATGATGTGACAGCTGGAGTTGGGGAGTAAGGGATGGGGAGGTTGTGGGAGGGTTAAATATGAGAAAGGATTGTTAAGTTGTTATGATATATGTATGCACAAAATATTCAAGTTCACTGTAAGCATATATTGCATATGTATATTAATAAAAATAGTGGGAAAAAAGGAAGAGCAAGGAAGAGCAATTGAGCCCCACAACCAACTAGATGTCTCTCATCACCTTAAAAAATTAAAGCATGGGGCTGGAGAAATCGCACAGCAGTTAAAAGCGCTTGCTTAGCAAGTGTAAGGACTTAAATTCAATTATCCAGCACCAATAAGCCAGGTGTGGTGATGCACGCCTGTGATCCCAGCACTCAAGGGGCTGAGGTAGGAGGACTGATGTGGTTTCAAGGCTAGCCAGGGCTACAGAGCGAGATCCAGTCTCAAAAGCAAAAACAAATCAAAATAAAACACAACACAAAGAACTCTAATATTGTCACTTTATTTTTGTTAGTTATTTAAAATTAATTCTGCTTCCATTTATATAGTAAAGGGACTAATTCCTACACAAAATAAAATCATAATTAAATGTTCTTACAGGAAACCACTAATATTTGATTATTTTCTACATGGAAACATGACGAAAGTCTAAAATTTAGTGTCACTGACTTCAGCCTCGACTGTGAAGCACAACACTGTGCAGAAGAGAGGTGCTGGCCAAGGGCTGAAGTCTTAGGAGCTGCTTTGTGGCTGAGGCCCAGTCTTTCCCCAGTTCAAGCCGCTGGCAGATAGAGGGGTACTGACCTTCCACTGTTCTGACCCACTCATTCGCTGTTTTTAGTGCCAGAGAAGCCCAGGGAACATGCCTAGATTAAAAAAATAAAATGTTTCCATCAATTTCAGAATATAGTCACACGTGAAATGTAATGTGGCCTTAAATCATAGTATGTTAAATGAAATGACTGTCAAAGATTAAGATATGTAATAACAGCAATTTTCCTTTACATCTTGGGAAAGTTCAACTCCTAGTCTAACACAGGGATGTGAGTTTCTCTGATACACTTTCAAGTGTGTTGTCCCCTTCCAACCAGCTCTGAGTTCCACTGGTAGCCTCTGGGATGAACCACATGCCCTCTAGTGCCTTTTTTTTAAGGTGCAAGGAGGACACTTCAATTAATTTTTCCCCTATTTTACTGATATGTATACGTGCAAAATTTAAGGTTTACAATGGAGTTGAGCCTTTTATGCTCATATGTATCTTGTCAAGGTGACAAGGGCTTTCCCACTCTCCTTTGTCCCTCCCCATTTTAATTAATTTTTTGTAGATATTTTTGTCTTCTTCTTCTTCTTCTTCTTCTTCTTCTTCTTCTTCTTCTTTGATGGTGCCTTTTGTTTGTGTTTTGGTACTTGGGATTGAACCCAGGGCCTTGAGATTGCCAGGCAAGCACTCTACCACTGAGCTATGTCCTCAGCCCTGGTTTTATTTTATTTTTTTGAGACAGAGTCTGACTCTGCAGTCCAGGCTGATCCTGAACTCACTATGTAGCTCAGGCTAGCCTTAAACTCACAGCAATCCTTATGCCTCAGTCTCCCAAGTGCTAGGATTACAGGTATGTGCAACCATGCTCAGTTTACTTGGTGCTGGGGAATCAACTCAGTGTTGCCATCCTCAGCCGTAAAGGCACTTTATTTTGGAAACAAGGACGATGGAATAAAAGATTCTGCTAACTGTAAGGGAGCCCCGAAGAGGGCTGCTCTCTATTTATTTCTGTTCCCATTCCACTTTTGTAAATTTAAATCTTTCCCATTCTTTGAACACAAACTTGAATACTATTTTACAAGTAAGGCCTCTGCATCCCCTTCCCCCCCCCCCCCCCCCCCCCCCCTTTTTTGAGACAGAGTCTTGCTTTGCAGCCCAGGCTAGTCCTGAATTTACTATGGAGCCTAGGCTGGCCTGGGACTTAGAGCAATCCTCCTGTCTCAGACTCCCAAGTGCTGGGATTACAGGCATGCATTACCATGCCCAGCTTATGTGGTGCTGGAGAATTGAACTAGGGTACTTAGCACTTGGCTTAGCGCTTGCTAGGCAATTGCTTTATCCACTGAGCCATTTCTCCAGACCTTGTCTCCCTTCTTTGTACAAACAATAGTTACATGCACAATTACTAAGAGTCACAACACTAGAACACATATAATTTTGATGTAATTGAGGAACAATTTGTTAGTAGAATGTGTACTATATAAAAACATTGTTTCCACAAAATAGCATTGAATAGTCAAGACTGTCAAATATTCAACTATATTCAAAACTTGGAAAACTTCTGAGATCTTTTATTAATGTTAATTACCTACTTCTAGACTTGTCTTTTCATCTTCTGGACCTTGTTAGTGAACAAGCGGCAACACACACTGAAGTGCCTGAAGATCAACTTCTATGGGGTAGGGCTACAGGAGCAGCACAGTGCTTAGACCACTTACCTAGTACAAGCAAGACCCTGGGTTCAATTCCCCAGCCCCACATAAGCTAGGTGTGCTGGTATATGCCTATAATTCCAGCACTCTGGAGGTTGTGGTAGGGGGTTGCCTTGAGTTCAAGGCTAACCTGGGCTCCACAATGAGTTTAAACTGGCCTGGACTACAGAGCAAAACCCTGTCTCAAAAAAAAAAAAAAAAAAAAAAAAAAAAAAAAAAAAAAAAAAAAAAAAAAAAAAAAAAAAAAAAAAAAAAAAAAAACCAAAACAAAACAAAACAAAACAAAAAAAAACTCAAAAAGAAATCCTCTCCATTTTCTTGGATTTTTCCTGTTTTAACTGGGAAAGAGTAATGAGGTAATGAGTCCAGTGTGGTGGAGGAAAGCTGAGTGCAAGGCCTCACATGGCTGTGATGTGGTACAGCTTCCATCCCACACTGCAGTCTGTGATAGTAACAGGGTGTCTGGTGGGCTTCTTGTGGAGATTGACAAAACTCATGATTTGTCTCTGGCTCACAGTAAATGCTCAAAAAATTAGGTGAAGATCATGATGAGATGAACATATTGAATAACGAGAGGCCCCAAAATGGTTAAAAGACCAGTTCCTAATAATTCTTAATGTCCTTAGAGTTACTAACTATTCAAACTGACAAAACTGGTTTTAAGTATTTGAACTAGTTCATTTCTTAATGCTAACTGACTTCAATTTTATCTTTTCTCCCCACTATTTTTATTAATATACATATGCAATACATAGTGTTTACGATGAATTTGAGTATTTTGTGCACATATATGTCATACCAACTTTCCAATCCCTTCCCATTTTCAATTTTATCTTATGTACTTTTGTTTCTCTTCCAGTTCTAGGGTTGAGCTCAGAGCATTCACAATGAACCACATCCCTCGACCATTCTCTTTTCTATCTGGAGGCAGGTCTCATAAGTCATGAAGTTGTCCAGGCTGGGCTTGCATCTGTGACCTTCCTACCTCACTGTCTCAGAGTATTCAGGTTATATGTATTTTCCTCCATGCCTGTTTTTTTTTTTTTAAAGAACACTTCAAACAAGTGGTAACAAGTGTAGTTCAGTGGCAGAGCATGATCTTAGCAGGTGCCAGGTCCTGAATTTGGTCCCCAGTACCACTACCAAAAAAAAGAAAAGAAAAGAAAAGAAAAGAAAAGAAAGAAAAAAAGAAAAGAAAAGAAAAGAAAAGGAAAAAAATCAGGCAGAAAACATACAATTCCTCAAAAGGTCTTGGGTTTTTGTTAATTCACTTTTCTGAGAATGGATGCACTCAAATCAACGGCAAAATGCAGACCTTACAGGCCACAGCCTTCATGCAAACTACACCAGCAGACCAGTAAGGATCCTGAGACAGCCTCTCCTTAAGTGGATAAAGTGCCCAGGTTGTACTCAAACTTGCAGTCCTCCTGCTTCAGCGTGCTCGACTGCTGAGATTACAGGTCTGGGCCCCTGGGCCCTGCCATCATTTTAGTCTCTTAAATTTATTCTCATTGCTTTAAGTCCTCAGAGTGGCTTGTTTCTGCTTTTGGCAGTATAGGGGATCAAATCCATGGCGTTCACACACAGTTACATGTGCAAACACTTATCTTTTGAGATGGTATTTTGCTAAATTAAGGCTGGGTTCAAACTTGCAATCCTTCTGCCTTGGCCAGAGATTACAGGCAGGGTGGTGCGGACCTAGCTGCCTCCAAATTTTCTTTTTGAGATAGGGTATTGTTCTGTAGCCCAGGCTGGGCTTGAATTTATGCCAATCCTCCTGCCTCAGCCTCCCCAGTGCTGGATTTACAGGTTTGCGTCACGACGCCCAGCTTATGTGGTGCTGGGTAATCAATCCAGGGCCTTGAGCTTGCTAGGTAAGCTTTTTGATCTTGTTGGTAAGAAATCTTGGGCATGTGGTTCACCACAGGCTTGTGATAGATCATAGATTATAGGTGTGTGGTGGATTAGGGGTTTAAACCTGGAAGGGGTGATACATTCCCATATAATACTACATTGATACTAGGCCTGGGAGAATATAGCACAGCAGTTAGATGCTTGCCTAGAAACTGCAAGACCCAGAGTTTGATTCCCTAGTACCACATAAACTGGGCATGGCAGCGCATGCCTGTAATCTCAGCACTTGGTAGGCTAAGGCAGGATTGCTTGTGTTTGAGGCTACCCTAGGTTATGTAGTGAGCAAGATCGTGAGGCAAAAACCGAAACTATTTTAATATTATGTATGAAATATAAAAGATAAGAAATTAAAATATGCAATAAAATATTAAAGTTTTATTTTACTTATTAAAGTACCAAGAAACCATTTTGCTCTCACAATAGTAATATAGTAAAGCAACGAAATAAAAAAATCTTCTTAAAACATTTTGGTTTAGCACTGGGGTCACAGCTGAGTAGTTAAGAGTACTTGCCCTAGCATCACATAAACCAGGCATCGTGGTGCATACCTGGAATCCTAGCACTTGGGAGGCCAAGGTACGAGGGTACTGTGAGTTTGAGTCCAGCCTGAGCTATGCAGTGAGTTCAGGATCAGCCTAAACTATACAGCAAAACATTGTCTCTAAACAAACAAAATCTTGGTTTAATCTGTGATATTTTATGTTAGTGCAGGCCTACAGCTCTAACTCTAAAGGAGGCTGAGGCAGAAGTAAGTCCAGGAGTTAAGGCCACCTTGGGCAGCACCGCCAAGACCCTATCAAAATACACCCCCCTCCCGCCTCCACACACACTATGTATGCTATGTGACATGGTTTGGATCTGGAATGTGCCCCAAAGTCTCATGTACCAGAACCTTATTAATATCTATGGAAACATGTTATGCTAGGAGACTGGGGAAAGGAGTAGTAAATTATGGGCGTATGGTGGATTATAGGTGTGTGGAAGACAGGCATGTGGTAGATCACAGATTATAGGTGTGTGGTGGATTAGGGGTTTAAACCTGGAAGGGGTGGAACACTGAGGCTAGACTCAAAAAGTAAGGATTACTGAGACAGGATCTGGAAGGATATGTGCTACTTCTTTCCTTCCTTTGGGGACTTGGCTTCCTGTCATGAAGAGCTGCTTCCACCTCTGCTTCTGCCACCTGCTTCTACTGCTTACCCATGAATTGACTGCGACCTTCTGAAACTGCGAGCTAAAATAAATCCTTCCTCCCCCTAAGTTGTGGATGTCAGGTAGTTAGTTACAGCAGCAAAACTAAGACACTATGCTTTGGATTTTGGGGATGGTAAGGGGACAGATTCTTACTATGTGATCTACACTGGCCTTCTCCTCCCTATGTAGCTCAAGCTGGCCTCAAAGTCACAATCAACCTGCCTTAGCCTTCCAAGTACTGGACTGCAGGTGAGTGCCACTACACCTGGGGATGACTAAGATCATAAAGGATCCTCAAAAGCTTAGAGCTGAAGACCTGGTTCCCAAAGCAGTGGGGTTCAGAGGTAAGGCTTTGCAGAGATTGATAGGATCACACAGACTCTGACCTCATAAATGGACATGTAACTTAATGTGCTTTTGGAAAATGGCAGAAAAATTAGGAGAGAGGGCTTAGTTGGAAAAAAGCAGGTCACTAGATATTTTGTTCCTGGCTTCTCCTTGCCACCTCTGAGTCCTGGCTGTTATGATGCTTTATCCCATCGTGGGCACATGGACAACAGAGACAAGGCATGGGACTGAAACCTCTGAAACCGTGAGCCAAAACAAATCATTTTAAAGTTGACTTTTTCACGTGTTTTGTTACAGTGATGAAAAACTGAGAAACACACACCTGGAAATGGAAACGTCATCCAATTTCATGAGGGATTTGACAGCCACTCCTTCTTGTTCCAACCTGGTGTAGAAAAGCTGTAGTACCAGCATTGTGGCGATCAGGTCTAGAAGACAGTCTCTCCCCTTTACACCTAAAAGCAAAATCTTTATTTCTGATGGAAACTCCGCATTGCAAACTGTACCCATTTTATAAGCATTTTGAAAAAGAATTACATTGCTATTAAACCACAATATCTTAGCAGACTATAAATATAACTCGATAATACTCTTCAAGGGTGTGTGTGGTACTTGGGATCAAGACCAGAGCTCACACTGAGCCACATCCCTAATCAATTTTTAAATTTGATTTTGAGATAGTCTTGCCAAGTTAGTAAGTTGCTGGAGAAATGCAATCAATTTTTTGTGTACTAATTTGTATCCTGCCACTTTACTGTATTTAGCAGTTCTCAGAGTCTTCTAGTGAGTTTTTTGGGATTTTCTATGTGAACAATCATGTCATCTGCAAACAAAGATAGTTTGACTTCTACCTTTCCTATTTCAATCCCTTTTATTTTTCCTACCTGTTTTAGCTACAGTTTTAAGTATTATATTGACATGGTAAAAGTAGATAACTTGTCTTACTCCTGATCTTAAAGAAATGCTTTCAGTTTTCGCCCATGTAGTATAATTTTGCAGTGGGCTGGTTATAATGATTATCAATCAGAGATAAGGTCCTTCTATACTTATTTTCATCAGGATTTTTTTTTTTTTTTGATACAGGGTCTTGCTCTGTAGCCCAGGTTGGTCCTGAACTCACTATAGAGCCCAGATTGGCCTCAAACTCACTGCCATTCTCCTGACTCTGTCTCCCTAACGCTGGGGAATCGAACTTTGGGTCTTGCGCCCACTAGTCATGAGCTTTAACCACTGTGCCATTCCTCCAGTCCTTTTTTGTATGATAGGGTGAGAAAGGCTGGTCCTGAACTCACAATGGAGCCCAGGATAGCCTTGGACTCATGGCAACCCTCCTGCCTCAGCCTCTGGGATTACAGGCATGTACCACCACTCCCAATGTATGTGGTACTAGGGAATTGAACCCAGGGCCTTGCTAGGCAAGTGCTCTGACCACTGTGCCATTCCTCTAGCCCTTTCACTGGGATTTTTTATCATGAGTGGATGCTAGATTTTGTCAAATACCTTTTCTGTTTCTATTGAGATGATCACATATTTTGTCCTTGCTTCTGTTTATATGTGATACATTATACTTAAGATTTACATATCTTCGCACTCTGTTGTTGTGCTGAGGTTTCAGCCCAGTGCCTTGGCACTGAGTTGTAATCCCCAGCATACTTTTGATTTCAGAAATGGTCTAAGTTGTTAAGTTGCCTAGGCTAGGCTCGAACTTGGAATCCTTCTGCCTCAACCTCTCAGAATGCCAGGATTATAGGCCTATGCCACCAAGTCAAGCTTCATGTTCTTCTTAATGATGCGCTGCATTCTACTTGCAAGTATCTTGTTGAGGATTTCTGCATTTATATTCATTAAAGAAACTGGATTATAGTTTTCTTTTTTGTTAAGTCTTTGTCTAGTTTTGGTACTAAGGTAATTCCTGCTTCCAGGAATATGTCTGGCAGTGTTTACTTTTCCAATTTCATGAAAAATGTTTGAGAAATATTGTAATTACATCTTCCTGGCAATTCTGGTGAAATTCCACAGTGAAAATGTTGGGTCCTGGGCTTTCCATTGACAGAATTTTTATTTTTGCCTCCATTTCATTCCTTGTTACTGGACTCTTCAGGGTTTTTGTATCTTCTTGGTTAAATTTTGGTAATTTATATGTGTCTAGGAGTTTATCCATTTCTTCCAAGTTCAACTTACTGGAATATAAGCTTTCAAAACAGGCTCTTATAATCCTCTGAATTTCATCTGTGTCTGTTGTGATTTCACTTTTTTCATTTCTAATTGCATTCATGAGTGTTTTCTTCTTTTGATGAGTTGGGCTAGGGTCTTATTGATCTTATTTATCTTTCTGAAAAAACAACACTTCAATTCTTTGGGATTGCTTTTTAGTCTCAATTCCACTCTGATCTAAAGTCTGACTCTGTAGTCCAGGTTGCTGCTGCTGCTGCTGCTGCTGTTGCTGCTTCTTCTTCTTCTTCTCCTTCTTCTTCTTCTTCTTTTTGAGACAGGGTCTTGCTCTGTAGTCCAGGCTGGTCCTAAACTCACTATGGAGCCCAGGCTGGCCTTGTACTCAGGGCAATCCTCCTGTCTCAGCCTCCTGAGTGCTGGGATTACAGGTGTGTGCCACCACACCCAGCTTATGTGGTGCTGGGGAATCTTACTCGAGTACTTAAGCACCTAACTTACACTTGCTAAGCAAGCTCTTTAACCGCTGAGCCGTTCCTCCAGCCCCCCAGGTTGTTTCTGAAATCACTATGTAGCCTAGGCTGGCCTTGAATTCTGGGCAAACCTCCTGCCTCAGCCTTTAAAAAAAAAAAAGAAAACAGGAATTGCTCTGTAGGACAGGTTGGTCCTGAATTCCCTACAAAGCCCAGGCTGGCCTCGCATTCATGGCAGTCCTCTTCCCTCACCTCCCTGGGATTAAAGGTATGCACCACCCTGCCTGGCTTATGTGGTCCTGGCCTACTGAATCCAGTGGTCTCATGGTTCCTAAACCAGTGCTGTAATCATTGAGCTACATGCCTGCTCTTCTACAGCTTTTGGATTTGAATTGTTCTTGTATTTCTGACTTTGAGTGCATCATTGAGTTATTTGAGATCTTGCAGTTCCTTTAATGTGCATTCATTGCTATCAACTTCTTTTATAGAACTACTTTGATTGTGTCCCACAGGCTGTGGCATGATGAACTATTCTTGTCATTTGACTCTTGGAACTTTTAAATTTTCTTCATTGGTGGATGGGGCGGGGAGTGTCACTCAGTGGTGAGAGCACCTGCCTCTCAAGTGCAAGGTCCTGGGTTTGACTACCAGCACTACAGAAGCCGGGAATGGTACACCATCCTCTAATTCCAGCACTCAGAAGGCTGAGGCAAGAGGATTGCTGTGCATTTAAGGCCAGCCTGGGCTATACCATGAGTACAAGATCAGCCTTGACTATAGAGCAAGACCTTGTGTCAAAAAAAAAAATACTTCTTCATTTGTATCTTCTGTGATCCACTGATCACTGAATAATGTATTATTTAACCTCCATGTTTTTTGAGTAGTTTCTGTACTTTCTTTTACTACTGATTCCTAATTTTATTCTACTATGATATGATAGTCTACATGAAATTATTTCTATTCCTTTGATTAAGCTATCTTGTGGCCTATATTTTGGCCTTTTTTGGTAGAAGTTCCATGTGCTTCTGAAAAAACAGTCTACTCTGTTAATTTTTTTTTTTTTTTTTGAGACAGTGTCCCACTCTGTAGCTCAGGCTGTTCCTGAATTGATTATGTATGTAGCCTAGGCTGGCCTTGAACTCATGTCAATCCTCTTGCCTTACCCTCCTGAATGCTGAGAATATAAGCATGTGCTAACACACCTGGCTTAAGTGGTGCTGGGGAATTGAACCCAGAGCCTTGCACTTGCTGGGCAAGTGCTTTAACTACTGACTAAACCCTCAGACCAACTCTGACATTTCTCTGTTGATATTTTTTGTCTGGCTGACCTGACTATAGGTGAGAGTGGGGTACTGAGGTCCCTTGCCATGACTGTACTGAGATATACCTGCTCAATGATGTCTAGTAATTTTTGTTTTATGCAGTTGGATATGGCCATATTGAATAAATATATTTTCATAAGGGTGATCTCTTCCTGTTGAACTGTTTCCTGTACTGGTATGTAGTGGCCACATTTGTCTCTTCTGATCAGTTTGGCTTGAAATCTGCTGTGTCTGAATATATTATAGCTTTCCTGCTTGCTTTCAGACTCCAGCTTCATGGAATATTGTTTTCTATCATTTTACTTTCAATCTACGTGTTTGTTTTTAGATAAGGTGTGTTTCTTGTAGGCAAAATATGGTTGAGCTTTGTTTTTATGATTCAATCTGCCAGTCTGTGTCTTTGGTTTGGGGAATTAAGATTATTAACACAGAGTTAATATTTTAAGATATTTACTGATTATTGTCATTGATGTGTTTTTCCAATGTCGATTTTTTCTTTTGTCTACATTTTTTTTTTTTTTTTTTTTTTGTGGGACTGGGGATCTAGACTAGAGTCTTCACATTCAGCTATATCCCTAAACCATTTTTTAGTTTTACTTTTGAGAAAAAGCCTCATTAAGTTGCCAGGTTGCCCATACCGGTCTTGAACTTGCTATCCTCCTACCTCAGCCTCTCCGAGTGCTGGGATTCCAGTCCTATAACACCAGGCCTGGCTTTCCTCTTCTCCCTCCCACATTTCTTCCTCTCCTTCTCCTCCATCTTATTTTCTTCAGTACTGGGTATTAAAACCAGGGGCACTCTACATATTCTGCCCTTATTTTTATTTTGTGATATAATCTCAATACATTGCCTATGCTAGCCTTGAACATTTTAGCCTCCTGAATAGCTGGGATTAAAGGTAGGCACCACTGTATCCAGTTTAATATAACTCTTTACATACTTAAGTTTCACAATTATTATATGAATGTACTAATTTAGAAAATCATTTACTCCAACTAGGAGCATGCTACCTTTGGATGAATAAAAAAAGTGAATGAGGGCTGGAGGAATAGCTCAACAGCTAAAATGCTTGCACAGCAAGCTCAAGGCCTTGAGTCTGATTTCCCAGTACCACATAAGCTGGGTGTGGTAGCACTCACTTGTAATCCCAGCACTCAGGAGGCTGAGGCATGAGGACTGCTGTATATTCGAGGCCAGCGTGGGCCCCATAGTGAGTTCTGGCCCAGACTGGACTGCAAAGTGAGACCCTGTCTCAAAATAAAAATAAAAAGAATGAAATGGTGATTTACTGAATTGAAAAACAGTGACTTACCTAGAGATTGAATGCCTTTTTTTTCAAGAAAGACATGTAAAGCATCTGTGTCAAGGTTTAACATAAGTCCTAATTCTGGTGTAAGTTTCCAGAAGCCACCCTAGGAAAATAAGAAAATGAATTTATATCATGTTACCATAATTTCATCACATAAGAAGTTATGTGATATATAAGTTTCCAATCATTTCTATTCAGTTAACTAAAACATTTGTGAAAATTTTCTTTTTTTTTAAATTTAAAGACAAGGTCTCACTCTGTATCCAGGCTGGTTCTGAACTCACTAAGTAGCCAAGGCTGGTCTCAAACTCCGGAAAACTTCCAACCTCAAACTCCCAAGTGCTGGGATTAGAGGCGTGAGCCACCAGACCTGGTTTACATAGTACTGGAAAATCAACTCAGAGCCTGAAGCTTGCTAGGCAAGTGATTTACTGCTAAGCTATTCCTCCAGCCCCCTTTATTTATTTATTTATTTTTTAAAATAGCATCTCCCTGTGTGGTCCAGGCTGGGCCTGAACTCACTATGTATTCCAGGCTGGCCTTAAGCTCAAGGCAATCCTCTGCTTCAGCCTCTCAAGTGCTGGGATTATAGGCATGCACTACCATGCATGGCTTATGTTGTACTGGGAACTGAATCCAGGGCCTTGTGCTTGCTAGGCAAGTACTTTTAACTGCTGAGTTATACCTCCAGCCGCTGAAACTTTTAATACTCTAAAACCAAAATTCCTCACAGGCTAGTGACACTATTATCTGAAATTTCTCTCTTTTTTTGAGGCAGGGCCTCACTCTGTAGTGTAGGCTGGTCCTCAACTCACTAGTAGCCCAGGGTGGCCTTGAACTTAAACCAATCCTCTTGTCTCAGCCTCTGGAGTGGTGGGATTGTTTGCAATCACACCCAGTTATGTACATATGTATGTATTTTTTTAGAAAGGGTCCTGTTCTGTAGCCCATGCTGGTGTGAATTCACTATGTAGCCCAGGTTAGCATAGTATTCCTCCTGTCTCAGTCTCCCAAGTGCTGGGATTACAGGCATGTGCCACCATGCTCGGCTTTATGTGATGCTGGGGAATCAAACTCCGGGCCTTGCACTTGTTAAGCAAGCACTTTAACCACTGTGCCATTCCTCCAGCCCCATACCAAGCTTACGTGGTGCTGGGGAATAGAACCCATGGCCTTGCACTCACAAGGTAAGTGCTTTAACTGCTGAGCTATGCTTCTGATTCCTCATGTAAATTTTTTTTATTATTTTGAGACAGGGTCTCACTCTGTAGTTCAGGCTGGTCCTGAACCCATTATGTAGTCCTGGCTGGCCTCAAACTCATAGCAATCCTCCTGTCTCAGCCTCCCAAGTGCCAGAATCACAGGCGTGTGCCACTCATCTAAGATCTTGCAAATACTCTGGGCATTAAGTATGCAGTAGCATTTGTATGAAGTCTGGAATGAGGCGCAACACATGGGGAATTCTCAGAACGGCACTATACATTGTTTTCTTGTAAACCTCATCGCTTTCAGAAAGCTCCTCCTCACATCCCTTTCCTGCTGTTTGCGTTACTTTTGCGGAAAGCTTATTGGTATGTGAGCTACCTCCTAGGAAACGTTTTCTTCCCTGCGCCTCGTCAGGAAGGCTGCCAACTGGTGAACACTAGTCACATTCCCTAGTCTACTCTGTGACCAATGCTGAATGATACCTACCATTCAACACCATGCACAGTTTTATTCATTAAGGTGACTGGCCTTTTTAGCAAGATTTTTTCACAAGCTGTAACAAGTTCCTTCTTTCATTATAGACTAGTAATAAACAGGTGCATGCCCAATTACTTTGAGTAACCCTATTCCTCACTATGAAGCTAAATGGCCACAGAGTTAAGCAGAATAAGACGAATACCTCAGTTTGCAGAGTGAGGATGGCGCTCCAAGGCACAGAGTCTCTCCAGCTCCACTGGCAGGTGACATCACCTCCATCTTCTGATGGAAGCCCGAGGGGGAGATCACTTGTTACATCACATTTCTCTTTCCTTTCTAAAGATTTAGTTTTTAGAAGTCTTGCTGGTGGTTCATCACTTTCTAAACTTACTTTTCTGTTTACTTTACTTTTCTTTTTCCCTTTCTTTCTTAAAGTAATGCTGGGGATGAAATTTAGGCCCTTGGGCATGGCAGACAAGCATTGTCTTTCCAAACGATGGAAGCTATTTTCCAAACAATCAGAACTTTCCAAGACAATATCAAGATCTTGGTGAGAATCCAAGGGTGTACTTCTGTCAGACCTATATGATGGGGAAGAAGTCTGCTTAGGAAAATCTGGTGTTGGCTTATAATCGGTGCTCTCAGAGGTCAGTGAATTTTTTAAATAAGTAAAAGAAGGATTACAGGGACTATGAGAATCAAGATCTGCAGAGAGATCAGGAGGAGGAAGTGTAGGAAGAGAGAAAACATTTGGCCAGTGACAAGAATCCTGCTTCAAAGAGATTTTGGGAAAAGGGCTGATCTCAGGGCCTTGAAAATGTATACATGGTTCAAACTGTCTTGAGCTAAATGAGACAGATGACAAAGTGCCACCAGGGAGGGGAGGTGGTGGAGGAAAAGGCATCCACTGAAGAGAGGTGGCAGCTCTGAGGCCGGAGCCAGCAGCTCCAAAGTCAGAGGCGGCATCTTTGAGGTCAGGGGCAGCATCTCTGAGAATAGGGGTGGCAGGTCCAAGGCCAGAAGCAGGTGGTCCAAAGAGAAAGCCAGCAGCTCCAAAGCCAGAGGTGGAAGCTCTGAGGCCATGGGAGGCAGGTCCAAGGCCAGGGGTAGGTTCAAGGCCAGAGCCAGCAGGCCCAAATACAGGGGTGGCACGTACAAGGCCAAGGTCAGCAGCTCCTGGCTGATTGCGAGAAGCAAGAGAACTGAAAAGAGAATTCTGAGAAAGTACACTGGTAGGAGACCAGGGGACAAACTGGGGACTAGAGGCGTATAGTTCACGGCATGAAGGAGTGGCTGCGTGAGCAGAAGAGGTGGGAGCAGGCTTTCTTCGTAGTCTTAACTGAGTTTTAAATCCTGTTTGTTTCAGTGAATCCACTGAGCTTAAATCCAATGGGGTTTCCACACCATCACTGTCAAGCTGAGAACTTAAAGAGACAGACTGATCTGCTGCATGCAAGCACAAGCTCCTTGTCTTAAAATCTTCGGAAACTTTCAGCTTAGGTAACAGGAGTTTTACTTCAGCCAAACTTTCAAGTTGTAGCTCTTCATTCTGTACAGAGGATGCAGAAAAAGGCTGAGCAAAAGAGAAAATTATACGTCTAAGCAGAAAACAATGCACAAACAAGCAAACATTTTTTTCCAGCTGCTAACAATTTTTTTTTTTTTTTTTTTTTGAGACAAGGTTTCACTCTGTAGTCCAGGCTGGTCTTAATCTCACTATGTAATCTAGGATGGCCACAAACTCATGACAATTCTCCTGCCTCAGGCTCCCAAGTGCTGGCATTACAGGTCACTATATTGGCTTATGTGGTACTGGAAAATCAAACGCAGGGCCTGTACTAGTTAGGTAAGCACTTTTTTCACTGAGCTACACTCCTAGCTCCTCCAACTGCTGACATCTAATAGTGGATCCAGTTGGCCATCCCAAAGTATGACTCCAGAATCAGGAACCCCCATATGCGCGGGGATGTTGAAAACAATTTGTGAGATAGTTAAGATCATTTTTAAGCAAAATACCTTAATTTGTAGATGCAGAATCTAAGACCTGGGAAATGCCATTAGTAATTACTACACAGAAAGATGTTCTCTTTGCTCTTAGGATTACAAAATTCCAATTATTCTTCATTTACACATGACAAGATCAGGATTATGGAAGTGCCCTTCTCAAGATTCTACAATGGGCAGTAGTCACGGAATGTAAATAACCCCAAAATCAGATAGTAAACTGAATTAAACTTAAGGCCTCTCACATGTTATGCAATTCAGTGTTCTAAATTAAACTAATTATAACAGATCGATTTAGTAGGATAGTGCAGTAACAGTTCCTAAAACCTGCAGGACTTTAGTAAGCGATGAAGGTAGCATTCTGTGCCAACGGGAGGATTATTCAACAAATGGTGCTGGGAAAGTGGATGGCCACATGAAGAAGAAAGTTGGCGCTATACTTGGTTTATACCAGCACAAATTTCAATGGGACTAAAAATTAAACATGAACACGAAAATACAGAACTATGTAGAGAAATGAAGGGCACATTTAAAAAAGTTTAGTTTCTGAATAGGAAGTATCACCAAACAACACGAAGCAAAACCCAGAAACTCAAAGGTAAAATTTATATTAAAAACGTGTATTGAGGCTGGGTGTGTACCTCAGCTGTAGAGCACATGCCTATTACATGCCAAGACTCTGGGACAAATCCCACATGCAAGTATGTATACATAATGACCACTGGAGAGACTTCCATCAACTTGAGGCAATCAAGAACCATGCCAGCATTAGAGTGTGAGCGATCTGTGGGTCAGGGAATGAGGGAAGAACACCCACTGGGATGTGGGAGGCCTAACTGGGAACCTGAACTGTATAAAAGAAAGAAGGAAGATTGCTACAGCTTCTGCCTCTGAGAAAGCTCTGGCCTTTGCATTGTCTACAGACACCAACTTACTATACACCACAGATCTTTACCACATATTGCCCCAGTCTTGACTTGCACCTGTCTGCCTGCCACTCCTACCTGTGGAAACTAATCCTGAGTTGGCAATGGAGACATTCAGGAAACTCCCTTATGCAATACCAAGCAGGACAATGCTGATTCTCTTCGGGACAGGCCTGAGGACCCACCTACTTTTCCCTCTAGGCCCATAAGCAGGCTTAAGTCTCAGAAAGCCCCTAAGGGTGAGGTCCACAGTATGACTCATAAGGAGGTGCGATACACCACCAAGGAACTGCTTGAATTTTCTAATTCTTATAAGCAGAGGTCTGGGGAACAAGTATGGGAGGGATTTTAAGGGTGTGGGTCAATGGTGGAAGAAATGTACATCTGGATCAGTCTGAGTTTCTTGACATGGGTCCATTGAGCAGGGATTCAGGATTTAATGTTATAGCTTGTGAAGCTAAAAGAGTTACTAATAGTTTATTTGGTTGGTTGGCAGAAACATGGATTAAAAGATGGCCTGTTGTGAGTGAGATGGAAATACCTGATATTCCATGGCTTGCTATTGAGGAGGGTGTTCAAAGGCCTGGGGAAATGGGAACGCTGGAGTGATCTGCCAGATGAAATCAACTCATTCGGATTGGGAGGGTCCAGACTAGGTACCCTTTGCTACGTCTTTAAGAAACTGATTGGTGAGTGGAGTGCCAGCATCTTTGAAGTACCCTGTCACGGTTCTTCTCTGTATGCTAAAACTTACAATGGGAATAGCAGCCACACAATCATAGGAATTAAATGGTATGGGTTTTATTAGATTTTAAAATGGTAGGGGCCAAGTGGCAGCAATTAAACACCAAGGGCAGGGTGGGGGTACTTAATGTAATGTACAGCAGAAGCAAAGCAGTGATCAGAATGGGTTGACAATGTGGACCTGTGGCATTGGCTCATCAGTCATGGTATACCCAGAAGTGAAACAGATGGGAAACCTACTAAATCTCTCTTGGATTTATATAGGAAAAAATTTCTAGGGAAACTGGGCAACCAGCAACCTCAAATAATAGCAACAGAGAAGCATGTTCCCTCAATTTCCAGACATGAGAGCCCATTTACAGATCCAGTACCTCTTGAATAAAGGGAAGGCCAGGCCCCCATGAGGAAGGACCCTTTTACAGGACACTCCAACCAAAGTTATAATATCAATATTTCTCGATCCTTCCGCAAAGGGACCTATGGCCCTTCACCAGAGTAACTGTGCACTAAGGAAGGGGAAATGATAAGACATTTCAGGGATTACTGGTTCTGAGTCATTGGAATTGCCTCTACCAAGGAAATAGTAAATCAAAAACAATATTGCATCCCATCAAGGTGGTAGTTCCCACCAAATCCCCATTCAACTAACTCTTCTATTAGCCAGTGCAGAAAACAGATGGATTTTGGAGGATGACAGTGGATAATAGTAAACTTAAACAGGTGGTGACACCAATTGCAGCTACTGTACCAGATGTGGTTTCCTTACTTGAACAAATTAACACATCTCCTGGAACCTAGTATGCAGCTTTGATTTGGCAAATGTGTTTTTCTCCATACCCATGCATAAGGACCATCAGAAGCAATTTGTTTTTAGCTGGCAAGGTCAACAGTATACCTCTACTGTGCTGCCTCAAGGGTATATCAACTCTCCGGCCCTGTGTCACAACACAGTCCATAGAGATCTGGATCGTCTTGCCCTTCCACAGGGTATAACAGTGGTCCACTATATTGATGATTAGGCCCAGTGAGAAAGAGGTGGCAACTACTCTAGACTTGTTTGTGAATCACTTGCATGTCAGAGGCTGAGAAATAAATCCTACCAAAATTCAAGGGCTCTCAACCTCAGTAAAATTCCTAGCAGTACAGTAGGGTGGGGGCATGCAGACATATTCCTCCTAAGGTGAAGGATAAGTTATTACATCTGGCACCTCCTACATCCAAGAAAGAGGCACAATGTCTAGCAGGTCTATTTGGATTTTGGAGCCAACACATTCCTCACTTGGACCAATTTACTGAGCAATTCGAAAAGCTGCTACTTATGAGTGGGGCCTGGAACAGAAGACTCTGCAGCAGGTCCAGGCTGCTGTTTAGGCTGCTCTGCCACTTGGGCCATATGACCCAGCAGACCCAATCGTGCTTGAGGTGTCAGTGGCAGACAAGGGTGCTGCTTGGAGCCTCTGGCAGGCTCCCATAGGTGAATCACAGAGGAGACCCTTGGGATTTTTGGAGCAACGCCCTGCCATTATCTTCAGACAACTACTTTCCCATTGAGAAACAGCTTTTGGCCTGCTACTGGGCCTTAATGGAAACTGAACGTTTGACTATGGGACACCAGGTTACCATGAAACCTGAGCTACCCATAATGAAATGGGTGATGTCTGACCCTTCAAGCCTTAAAGTTGGATGTGCACAACAACAGTTTACCACCATTACAAGCAGGTCCAGAAGGCACAAGTAAACTGCATGAAGAAGTGGCTCAAATGTTCATGGCGCCTACTCCTGCTATATTGCCCTCTATCCCCCAGCATGCCCTCATGGCTTCATGGGGTGTACCCTATAATCAACCGACAGGAAGAGAAGAACAGGGCCTAGTTTACACATGGTTCTGCATGTTATGCAGGCACCACACAGAAGTAGACAGGTGCTGCACTGCAGCCCCTCTCTGAGACATCCCTAAAGGACCATGCTTAAGGAAAATCTTCACAGTGGGCAGAACTTTGAGTAGTACATCTGGTCATGCATTTTTCTTGGAAGAACAAATGGCCAGATGTGCAAATATATACTGATTCGTGGGCTGTAGCAAATGGTCTGGCTGGCTGGTCTGGGACATGGAAGAACACAACTGGAAGATTGTGAGAAAGGTCTCTGGGGATGAGGTATGTGGATAGACTTCTCCACGAGGGCAGGAGATGTAAGGATATTTGTGTCCCACATAAATGCTCACCAAAAAGTAACCTCAGCAGATGACTTTAATAAACAAGTGGACAGGATGACTCGTTCTGTCAAGAGCAGTCAACCTCTTTCCTCGGCCACCCCTGTTATTGCCCAATGGGTCCATGAACAAAGTGGCCATGTTGGCAGAGAAGGAGATTATGCATGGGCTCAACAACATTGACTTCCCCTAACCAAGGCTGACCTGGCTACAGCCACTGCTGAATGCCCATTCTGTCAATTGCAGAGATCAATGCTGGGTCCCTGGTAGGACACCATTCTTTGGGGTGACTACCCTCAAGCTAGTGGCAGTTTGACTATACTGGGCCACATCCACCATGGAAAGAACAGCGTTTTGTCCTTACTGGGATAGATACTTATTCAGGCCATGAATTTGCCTTTCTTACACATGTTTCTGCCAGAAATACCATTCATGTACTTACAGAATGCCTCATCCATCATCATGGTATCCTGCACAGCAATGCATCTGACCAGGGAATACATTTACAGCTAAAGAAGTGTGGCAGTGGGCTCAAGTCCATGGAATTCACTGGTCTTATCATGTTCCCCATCATCCAGAAGCAGCTGGACTGATAGAATAATGGAAAAGCCTTCTGAAGACACAATTACAGTGTTAGCTAGGTGGTAATACCTTGCAAGGTTGGAGCAAGGTTCTTCAGAAGGCCATGTATGTTCTGAATCAGCAACTGATAGATATATAGTACTATCTCCCATAGCCAGGATTCACAGGTCCAGGAATCAAGGGAGACAGGATGGTACCATTCAACATCACCCCCAGTGACCCATTAATGAAATTTTTGTTTCCTGTGCCTGCATCCTCATGCTCTGCTGGTCTACAAGTCTTAGGTCCAGAAGAGAAAAGGCTTACAAGGCACAGCAATAATTCCACTAAACTGGAAGTTGAGACTTCCCCCTGGTCACTTTAGCCTCCTTGTACAACTGAACCAACAGGCAAAAAAGGGAGTTAGTGTTAGCAGGGTGATTGATTCAGATTACCAAGGGGAAGCTGGACTAATATTTCATAATAGAGGCAAGGAGGACTATATTTGGACTGCAGGAGATTCTTTAGGGCGCTTCCTAGTCTTACCATGTGCTGTTATTAATAACAGTTAATGGGAAACTGACACAACCCAATCCAGACAACATGACAAATGGCCCAGAACCTTCAGAAATGAAGGTATGGATCACTCTGCCAGGCAAAGAATCAAGACCTGCTGAGGTACGGGCTGAGGGCCAAGGAAATATGGAATGGGTAGTAGAAGAAGGTATTTATAAATATCAGCTACAACCACGTGACCAGTTACTGAAACAAGAACTGTAAGTTAAATGTCTCTCACTATGCTTGTACATGTATGTGTGGCTGTATATATACATATATATATATGTGTGTGTGTGTGTATGTATATATATATATATATATATATTATATGTATATGTGTATATTGTGTTATTATTGTAACTTGTTAAGTTACACTCTAATGTTAAGCATTAACAAGTTAGGACCAAGAGAGGGCAACTAAACAATTTAGCAAGATCCTGACTCCAAATTAAAAAAAAAAAAAAAACAAAAAAAGGCTGGGAATGGCTCAGTGCAAAGGCCCTAAGTGCAATTCCTAGTACCAGAAATATATAATAAAATAAAATAAAAAATTAAAAGTTTAAGGGGACTTTTATATGAGAGAGAAAGGGAGGGAAAAACAAAAAGTTTACTGCAAACAGCATCATGTGAACGGGCGTGGTGTCGCATGCCTGTAATCCAGCATCTGGGAGGCTGATTTGAGTCCAAGGCCAGCCAGGGCTACACATGAGTACAGGACCAGCCTGGACTACAGAGTGAGACTCTGTCTAAAAAAACAAAACAAAACAAACAAACAAACAAACAAACCCAGCAGTCTGTGTTCTGCTGAGAGAAGCCCCACCCAGGTCTCTGCTCCACCTTCTGTGTGCATCACAATGTCACCTCCAGTGACTGACCTCCACGGCTGAGGTCTGTATGACTACACTTGAGAACGTTCACACAGCACATAATTACCTAATGACACACTCTTCAAAACATATTCCTGTCATGAAGCAGTAAATGATGTATTTGGTGAGGACACATTTACCTGTGTTTTGATGACTTCTAGTTGCTCCTCCTGCCAACTCAGGTACGGAAGAAAGTCTACATCCTCCTCAGCAATAAGTTCCAAAACATTTGGAACGTTAGAAAAAGGTGACTCACTACCATCCTGTAGTAAATCACAATGTGGTTAGAAAGAGACATTAACAAATTAAATGATTATCACACATTCTAAAGCCTCACAGATGTTGCATTTGGAATGTTTGGGTATGTATGTGATGGTTAATTTTGACTGTCAACTCATTTGCATTGAGAAACACCTGGGAAACTAGTAAAGTCCACTCCTGGGTGTGTCTGAGAAGTGATTTCCAGAAATGACTGGCAGGTGGACAGCAAACAGCCGGGGAGACCCCAACGTGAATGTAGGCAGCACCTTGCCAAGAAGCTGGGCTCTAACTGAACAAAAGCAGAAGTGCACCAGCACGTGCTCTTTCCTTCCTCTCTGCTTCCCGGTTTCCAAGATGTGAGTGGCCCCAGGCCCTTCCCATGATGTCTGCTTGGCCAGTAGCCCAGAGCTATGAAGCTAGTAACTATAAACTGAAACTTCAGAAACTGTGGGCCAAAATAAATCTCCTTTTTGTTATTTTAAGCTATTTTTGTCACAAGAACCAAAAGGCAATTATCCAGGGTTAAGGGTACATCATGTGTTGCTGGCCACAGGTATGAGACAAAGTGGGGAAGCAGGCAGGTAGACTCAGACAAGGGATCTTCCTTTCTAGGAATTACTCTCTAGGGGCTGTGTTCAAGTGTTTTACAGATTTTTCTCTTAAACCTAAGAAGGAAGCCCAGGTCTTCTCTTTTTGAGGGGCTTGGATTAATAAAAGATAACAAATATCAGAAACAACAAAGCTATAGTATATCTAAGAATATGCATGTAGGTAATTAATTATTAAACATCAAAAATGCTAACATGGGGCTGGAGGAATGGCTCAGCAGTTAAAGAGCTTGCCTAACAAGTGCTAAGTACCTGAGTTCAATTCCCAAGCACCACATAAACTAGGCATGGCAGTACATGCCTGTAATCCCAGAACTTGGGAGGCTGACAGGAGGACTGCCCTGAGTCCAAGGCTAGCCTGGCTACACAGTGAGTTCAGAACCAGCCTGGGCCATAGAGCAAGATCCTATCTCAAAAAAGAGGCGGGATAAACCTCTGAAAATGGGGTAGACACAGACGCTCACTAATTCGCCAAACCCCATGGTTCTAATGCATTATGGAATTTAGAATTCATGTATTTACCAAAAAAGTTAAATTTTATGTCATGTGAATGTTTTTACCACAATAAAATATAAAAAAACCAACATAAATAAATATATAAATGCTGACAAGCAATCACATAGAAATCATTGTGAATTCCAGAACTGGGGACCCACTCAGGTGGAGGCATTGGCTCTCAAGGCCTCCTGGGATCTACCCACGTCACTTGTCAAGTAACACAGGCTGTGTCATTAACAACTAGTGCAAGAGTGGCTTCCTTAACACATAAATACAAGTAAAGGAGATTAATCTTCCTTTAACAATACATACCCTTTTCTCAATAGCCACAAAGCTTGTAAACTGTGTTATCAGCGAATTTTCTTTACTGAGTTTAATAATCAGAGATTTCATGGTTTGTTTCTTCATCTAGAATAAAACAGTTGAAATAATGTATTTACTTCTATTTAGCTATGAACAACCAACTAAAAGAGTATTAAATAAAAGCTGGAGGGCTGGAGGAATCGCATAGCTGTTAAAGCACTTGCCTTGCAAGCGCAAGGCCCTGAGTTCAATTCCATAGCACCACATAAAACTAGGCATTGTGGCGCATGCCTATAATCCCAGCACTTGGGAGGCTGAGGCAAGAGAACTGTCCTGAGTCCAAGGGCAGCCTGGACTACACGAGTTGAGTTCAGGACCAGCCTGGGCTGTCTAATAAATAAATAAAACCTGGAGGAATGGCACAGCAGTTAAATTGCTTGCCTTGCAAGGGCAAGGACCTGATTCCCCAGCACCACATGAGCCAGATGTGGTGATACATACGTATAATCCCAGTACCTGGGAGGCTAAGGCACTAGGATTGCCTTGAGACCAAGGCTAGCCTAGTCTACTACACACATAGTGAGTTCAGGACCGATAGTACAAGACCCTGTCTCAAAAAAAAAAAGTATTAAGTAATCTAAAAAAGTGTTTACTTATGGCAAGTAAATAACTTTAATATTTTAAACTGAATATTAAGTCAAGGGTTTCATCTAAATACTCTAAGTAGGTATTCCTACATTTCCCTATCTGACTTAGGTAGATCATTGAAAAAGCTATTCACATTTCTATAGCTCTCTGTAGTTTCCCAAGAGCTCTCCCATGTTGTTAGCCTCCTAGCTCTCACCGACAGCCTATGGTCCCCAGTGTAAGCTGAGGAACTGGAGAAGAAGAGTCACTTTTCAGTATTGCTCAAAGCTGGGCTGGTTTGCTGACCTCAGAGATAAAAGAGCCTTAAGTCAAACACAAAGTCTCAAGGGCAGTCAAAAGCAGGCAGCAAGGGTATCCAGGACCTGCATGCAGTTTCTCTTGGATGGTGATGAGTACTAAGGTTCCCAACCTCATTTAAGATGGCAACTTCTGGGGACTAGCTGGCCCACTGCAGTGGCTAGCTAGCGGGGTACTATGCTAGGGCCCTCATTCTGCCCAGCAAGGATGAAGAAAGTATCTTTAGCTAAGGATGTGAGGCAGAGTGTTCCTAGACACTCTATCACGAGTAGCACAGAATTCTCAGGAGACCAGTGGCATTAGTTCTTTCATTAATGCATTCAATGAACAATAACTGAGCATCTGACACACAGGGACTGGTGTCACAGGTACACTGATGAAGGCCTGCTGACATGGTGTTATTCTCTTCCTAGTTATTCTCATTTTATATCTTCATGGAAACTTCAATTTAAAAACGATCTAAAACAATGCATAATCGGTTTTTACTAAGAAAAAAATCTCAAACCTCATGGTTGATTTCATTTTCATGAAGGATGCCATCTTCAAAGTCTCTGATCAGAGCTTGGGCTGCCAGTTTGTGAATCATCTGTGTGGAAGCAACAAAAGGAAAGAGATTTGAATAGCTTCTCCTCAGTTAGTGACTTAAAAGACCTCCTTTTAAAAAACTGAGGTATTACAATTTACATGCAGTAAATTCACTCTGTTCATGTGTACAGTCTGGTGAGTTTCACTTAATGCGTAAAGCTGTGTGACATGCACTGAAACGAACAAACAGAATGTCCCCTTCACTCTAGAAAGTTCCCTTGGGCCCCTCTGCAGTCATCTTTAATCTGGGCAGCCAGTCATCTATTTTATGTTCCATGTGCTTTCCCTTTTATACATAAGGTCAATTTTTGCCAATTCATTTTATTTATTTATTTATTTTTTGAGACAGGGTCTTGTTCTGTAGCCTATGCTAGTCCTGAACTCACTATGCCTAGGCTGGCGTTGGACTTGGCAATCCTTCTGCTTCAGCCTTCCAAGTTCTGGGATTACAGGCATGTGCCACCATGCCCAGATTTATGTGGTGCTGAGGAATCAAACTCAGGGCCTTGAACTTGCTAGGCAAGTGCTTTAATAGCCTTGCCATTCTTCTAGCCCCTGCCAGTTCATTTTAAGACTACTCTTCATCTTTAAAACACACACACACACACACACACACACACACACACACACACACACACACACAGTAAGAGCCAGATGGTCCGTAGATGCTTGCCAACAAAGGCAAGAACTACGCACTGTCCTTAGGACAGATTTTCATGATCACAAGTTCCAGTCCAACCTGTGAAGCTTAGTGACTTAGACCCTATCTCAAAGTACTGCCAAAAAAAAGAAAAGAAAAAAAAGGTAACATCTATTCTCAGTAATTCCAATTCATTACTGTAAAGATTGCAGTTGTAAGAAAGAAGGCATCTTCCCAGATAAAATCATTTTACCTTTTGCATCCTCCCTCAACACTGAAGATACCAACAGAAGAATAAAAAAGACAATTTTGTGATTCAAGGAATAGCTGGCATGGTGGTGCAGGCCTGTAATCCCAGCACTCTGGGAGGCTTAGTCAGGAAGATTGCAATTTTGAGGCCAGCATGAGCAACTTAGTGACTCCGTGAGCTCCTTTCTCAAAATAACAAAGGGTAGAGGATGCCACTCAATGTGAAGGCTCTGGATTCAATTCCCAATACTAAAATAAATAAATAAATAAATGTCTTTTATTCAACACTTTTCTATCTTATCTTTTTTTTTCTTTTGGGGATTGAACCTAGGACCTGCTGCATGCTAGACAAGCATCCTATCAACCCCAGTTATACCCCAGACCTAAAGCTTAAGTTTGAACCTTACAGTCCCAGTTGTCTTCTGAAGCTCAGTAGTTGACACCATTGTACGAAATTCTTTCTCTTCAATTAGTGCACACAGAGTTGCCTGAAATGAAGGAAACATTAGTTTCTCATTAGCTCTTCTAGTCCACAGTGTCTTGATTACTATATGGTGATTAAGTGATCCTCTCCCCTTCCAATGGAAACCTAAAACCTCCTAAGCTACATTTTCAGAAGGAGAAAATCTGCCAGCAAGGGGGAGAATGAAAAGAAGAAAAAGAACATAATAAGCTAAATAAATTTTTATTTCCACAGTGGAAGAAACAGTACATCTTCTTACCTGGGTGCAATGAGGAATAAACCCATAGACGAGGAGTCGGTCATTGTGGTACAAGGATGGGACTTGGGCGGGGGCCTGCAGGGGGTCGGGGCCATCAGGATTGAGCTGCTGCCATTTGACAGAGATAGAGTGGCAACTCGGGGACTGTAACCTGTTCATTTGATCTTCTATCTATAAATACAACATACATTATTTCTATTTCAATCTTATATCTGAAAATTAGTAACTAAAGACTTAAAAGTTCACCTATTCTTTGGAGTTTTTGTAGCTTTTTCTTTTCCTGCTACAGGATGGTTTTCTAAAAAGATTTTAAATAGAGTTCTTTTTATAAAAGCATTATCACAACATTAAAATTTGTGGAGCATTCTAAAGTTAGGTCATTATCTAATAACTAACAGATAAATTTGTTATGAGTAAATTTCAGTTACAAAAAAATCCTACAACAAAGCACTTGAACATTTCTCTAGAAAAGATATGCAACTGACCAATGAACACACAAAAAGATGTGCAGCATTACCAGTCACCAGGAAAATGCAACACAAACCCCACCATGATAGGATGGCCATTAAAAGTAAGACATGGGAAGTAATGAGAATTAGAGAAGTTACATGCTACGCAGAAAGTGAAATGGTACAGCTGCCATGGAAGACAGACAGCTAATTGTAAAAAAAATTTAGAGTTGCCATATGATCCAGCAATTTTCCTTCTAGGTATATAGCCAGAATAAATGCAGGGACTCAATAATCACAGAAAAATCATTCACAACAACGACACTGGGTGGACATAAACAAAGTGTTCATTGATGAATGGGCAAAAAGGAAATACATGTAGACATGAATATCACTCAGCCTTGAAGAGGAAGGCTTTCCTGTTCTATGCTGCAGCACAGGTGAACTCCAAAGACACTACGTGAGACAAACGAGTAACAAAGACACACATGTTTCATCTGTGACAAGCAAGTTCACAGAGAGAGCAGAAGAGAGACTGGGAGTGACTGCAAGGAGGAGGCACTGCAGTGTGACTGTTGAACAGACACAGAGTTTCTGTTTTGGATGATGAAAAGTTTCTGGAGATGGATAGTGGTAATAGCTGCGGAACATTCTAAAAGTAGTTAACATCCTGGAACTGTACACTTAAAAACAGTTCAAGGACTGAGGATAAGCTCAGCAGTACAGAGCTTGACTAGTACGCCCAAGGCCCTAGGTTTGATCCCCAGCACTACAAAAATAAAATAAACAGGTAAAATTGCAAATTCATACATTTTATTACAATAAAAAGGTGTAGTATTTGACCAAACCCATAGATATCCTCTAGCATACTTTAAATCATCTCTAGATTACTTTCAATACCTACTATCATGTACATGTTATGTAAAGTTTTCAGAGAATACTGACAATTAAAAAGTCTGTATATTTTTAGAACAGATGTGTTTTCAAAAACTATTTCCCATCCAAGGTGGGTTGAATCCATGCGTCTGGAACCCACAGATATAGAGGGCTGATTATATAATACTTTATTTAAACATCAATCTATAAATGCCAGGTATGGTGGCACACACCTATAATACTGGCACCTGGGAGGCTGAAAGCAGGAGGATCACAAGTTGATGCCTAGTCTGGGTTATTTAGCAAATTAGACCTTGTTTCAAAAATAAATACAGGGCAAAAAGTTCATGTGTGACTTCCCAGTATAACCAGAAATCAAACTATCAGCTAGAAAAATGAACTGATAAAGTAGTAAGTGTGTTCTGGGTAGACATAAAATTAGTATGACCTGAAGGAGCAGGGCTAATACTTTTGTCAGATTTTGCCTCTTAACAGCTTCCAATCTATTCATGAGAGTATAGAGTTACAGTCAGACTTGTAAGACAGTATTTCCACATGTAAACGTAAGACTAGAGCTACAAGGTTTAAAAACATACCTGTTTTTTCCAAACGTGTTTGGATTTCGGGTTAAAATACTCAAACACTCCAGCACCGCACTGAGACAAGCTCCTTAAGGTATGACGATTTGCTGTAGAACTGATCAACATTTCAAATTTTATTTTCAAGAAATTTTAGACACATTTTTGAGGTGCATTTTAGCAATGTTGAACTAACATTGAGCTAACAAAGCTCAATAGAAGAGCTATTACATAAAGAACACACTTTTTTGCAGCTGCAGTTAGCGGGGCTATGGATATATCACAGCGGTAAATAGCTTGCCTGGCATATGTGAGGTGGAGGGCTAATTTGCCAGCACTGCTGATAAATACATGAATACATTTTAAAATTGTGCACTACATAAAATAAGCCCCAAAAGTTCAGAATGATACTTAATAAAAATATCAACCTAAATTTACTGATATGTCAAAATCACCTGAGAGAGATCCCAAAGGCCAACAACTGGCAAAAGTTAGTAAAGTTTATAGCTTAAAAATTAATATATTAATACATCTAGATATCAAAAGCTATAAAGAAACAATTCTCTGGCAAGGTCCTAGAGTACACCTGCAGTCCAGGTACTTCAGAGCCTAAGCTGGGAGGATCACTTACAGGTGGGAGTTCACACCAGCTTGGACCACAAATGTGATCCCGTCTCAAACAAACAAAAGCCAAGTAACTCTCACTCTACATATAAATATTTTTCTTTTCATCCTTGATATTTAAATAGCAAGTAAGTTTCTCTAACAATTTTACAACTATTAAGAACTCCCAGCCAGGTGTGTGGGACAGAGCTGTAGTCTCAGGCTGTGGAAGGAGGATAGCAAGCTGAAGCCCAGTCAAATTAAGTGAGATCTGGTCTCAAAATTGAAAGGGCGGTGGATGTAGCACCTGGAGTCACTCCCTAGTACTGTACAACAAAACAAAACAGAACTTTCTTTGTTGGTGCACACCTATCATCTTAGCACTCTGGAAGCTGAAGTAGGAAAAATCACAAATTTGAGAATCTGAGGCCAGACTATGCCACACAAGCTATCCCAAGGTCATTCTGGTAACCAAACACACAACCTAACTCAAAAACAAAACAAAATCTTTTTATTAGAGAATACTCTCTGAAATAGTAAAGAAATATACAATTTTTTTTCCAGTAATGGGAACTGAACACAGGGCCTTCTCTCTGAAACATCCCCAGTCTCTTTTTATTGATACTGAAGACAGGGTCTCACTAAATTGCTAAGCTGCCCAGACTAGGTTTCAACTTGGAATTCTCCTGTCTCAGTACTCAATGTGCTGGAATTATAGACCTGTGCCACAGGGCCTGGCTTGGAAAGTTATTTCTGAAATATTTTTTATTGTGTTAGTAAAGATCTGATTGGTCTTTATATCGTCAATATTTGCTGGCAATGACTCTAACAATACCTTGAATACCTTTTTTGAGGTACTACATAGCAAACATAGACACTCAACCACAGAAGCCAAAGTGCTCCACTGTTGTGCGACATACCTAGCTCTGGATTTGAGTGTTTAGTTTTCAGAAAGAGAAGAGCTTGTTCTCTTGCTATGTTGTCCAGGATGGTCTCAAAACCCTAGTCTCAAGTGATCCTCCTGCCTCAGTCTGCTGAATAGCTAGAACTGCACAAGCGTACCACTACATCTAACTAGAAAAATCCTTAAAACTAAGTTAATTTGTATTTCACAAATTCTACTAGTCAATGAATGAAGCGGGTGAGAATACCTGTTCCTCCTGTGAGGCACACAGAGAAAAGATGTCATACTTGGCACAAGGCAAGATGAGTGGTTTCTCCTGGAGACTTCACAACATGTCTCCAGAGTGCACAAATACCAATGGGAGGCAGGAACACTTAGATCCTGCAAGATGTAGTGAGGACTCCAAGTCTCCCAGACCAGTGCTGGGTCCTAAAACCCCTCCCACAGAAGTTCTGTCACTGCTTGCCAGTCTCCTCCTTTTTTTCCTCCTAGGTCCTTGGAAACCTGATCTCCTGGCCTCCTAGAGCTGAGCCTAGCTCGGTCCCAGGATGAGCCTGCAAAAAGGAAGACAGGACTGGATGCCTGGGCCTTATGTGTGCGGAGCAGGAGAGCCAAGGAAGAGCATGCAGGTGTCAGCTCAGCAGGTAAAGCCCTACCGGGGACGAGTTCCAGGAGAAACTATGCTGACTAGACAAACTTCCTGGTTGGTCTGGGATGCAGAGGTAGACTCTGGGTGACAGAGCAGGATCAGGAGCTGTGATTCAGGAGGGGCAGAAAAAAGAGCCCAGGGGCAGGCAGGTCTGATCTGCAAGGGGGTAGGAGGTTCAAAAAGGGAAGATAAGAGACAAGAAGGGCTCTGTGCGGGACATCAGGGACCATCAAGACCATGGGAGGGCATTAGTGGCCTTCCAGGGCCAGGGGGCAGCTGTGAGGGGCATGTGGTACCCCAGGTGGCTTTCAATAAGGGTTTACTTGTAAAAACAGCAGCACTTCCAATCTCCCCTTCCCCAACAGCATGCTGAAGGAAGGGTCTGCTCCATGTTCTGCCTCAAAACAGAGAACCCTGGTGACTGCCTCCTGGCATGATAGCTGCACTCAGGGATGCACAGAGTCTGCAGCAGCAGGCATTGGTGAGACACTCTGTGTAGACACCAGAAGGCACATTCTGTTCTTTGTTTTTCTCACACAGATGCCACATACCTCTTTGTAATCCCAGAGAGCTAACGGAACTAAGAGAGGAAGTAATTATACAACCTACCGTCCAGAGATTATAGCCTCCTTAGAAAAGATTTTATGTGTACTACTGGATTTGAAAATGTAAATACAGCAGTCAGGCTGCAGGAAGGGGTGTGGCTGCACAGAGTAAGCTGAACATTTAACTAGTCACGTAAAACACTAATCCTAGGAGGTAACAATCCTATAATCTTAATAGGTATTTTTACATTCACCTTCATTTGAGGAAGATAGTAAACAACTTGCTCAAGGTCACAGTTCACAACTAAGTAGCCCACCGGGGTTTGAGAGCCACACAGTCTGGTCTAGGGCCCAGGGCTCTAGCTTTTCTTGTAGCTTCTCTACACTAGTATTAACTTCCAAACTTTTAAAATTCCTGCAGTCTGCCTTCTCAAGGTGGCGGCAACAGGCTTCTGGGACTTACCCAACCCCACAAGTGAACAGCCTGATGTGGAGAACACTTCTCTTCACAAGCTTCAGAGTGAGGCTCTCATTTTGGAGGTGCCCATCAGATATGAGAAGGATGCTCCGTAGTCCCTGAGAAGGGCACAGCAAGCTTAGGTATCGGAGTGTTTTCCAGAAGTCCGTGTTCCCCATGGCAGGTGTAGCTGACTGCAGGAAACAAAGTCAGAGATCTCTACTTGCATGGGCATATCCACCACAAACGTGAACCATGCACTTAACTAGACAGATAATCATCAAAACTATTTCTCCTAACAATGCATTTACAGAACAATTACATGTATATCCTTTTAGTTTATTTATCTGTGGCACTAGTGATTGATCCCAGGCTCTCTGCACTGAGCTACATACACTAGCCTGTAGTTTTAAAAAATTTGTACTTTGTAACAGGGTCTCTCAAAGTTGTTAAGTTGCCCAGGCTGGGATGGAACTTGCCATCCTTCTGCCTCAGCCCTCTTGAGTACTGTGATTATATGCACAGATCATCATGTCCAGCATGTATCACCTTTATCTCATTATTATTATGTGAGTCCTCCACTATGGTTTGGTAAATATCCATTAAATGCCTGAGTGTTGAAAATTTGGTCACCAGCCAGTGGTGCTACCTAGAAGTAGAGACTCAGCAGCTGGGCCCGACTAGGAAGACGTCAGGTATTTCCTTAAAAGGGAGTGCTGGGGTCCTGGCTTGTCCTGGCTCTCTGCTTTCTGGCCACCATGAAGCAAATGAGCCTTCTCTGCCAGGTGCTCCAAGCCACCAATAATGTGCTGCCAAAAGGCCCAAAGTAATATGCCAAACCTGACCACAACTGCAAGGCCAAACAAAGATTTCCTCCTGCCAAGTTGATTTATTTTGGGTATTTATTTTAGAATTAGAAAGCTAACAATCTACCAAAATAGAAAACCTTTGGGAGGAGTAAGTCCTGGGCAGTACCAGTGAAGCTTCAAGACTGAGGCTCTAGAGAGGCAAGGTTTTCTTACCTTAATGAACTCTTCTGGCACAGTATTGTTCATGATGTACTTGGGATATGAAAATAACTCCTTATAACCTGTGTAATAAGATTAGTGTGAGGTGTCACCATCAAATATCCATCAGACTGACTAGGGACACATGAGAATGGCAACTTACACCACAACTGCTTCTACAAAGAATGTTCTCTATTTATTTGTGTCTTTCTCTCCAGAAAACTTTTTTTTTTCCTTTTTCAAAACAAGGTTTCACTCTGAAGTCCAGGATGGCCCTGAACATATTATGTAGCCTGTAGCCTCAAACACATGGCAATCCTGCCAAGCCTCCAAGTGCTGTGATTACAGGTGGGCGTGAAGAGCCCAGGCTGAACAGACTCCATGACAGGCTTCAAACTTACCCTAAAAGTTACTAAGTTTTCGATTCCTGAAATAGTAAAATAATGTCCAAGGCCAGAATAGCCTTGGGCCACTTGGTTACCGAGTTACAGCCAATCAGAAAGGGTTAAAAACAAATCTGGCATTCCTGAGGTCTGAGGCAGAGGTAAGGAAACTATAGTTGACTAGCTATGAACCACTAATCACTTGATGTTCTTCCAAACCCCACGTGGATTATTAAAACATGGCTTACTATTGGTCATTTTCAAAAGACTTTAAAAAATAACGATTGGGTTTGCTGAAAGCCCTGAACGCTCTGCTAAAGTGGTCAACACTGTCACTATGGGAACTGTATACTTAAGATCGGTTCTATGTAAACCGATGATGTACCTATGTCACATTTTCTGTAACCACCTCTTTCCGTCTCTCATAAAAACCCTGTTCAGCCTTTGTTCTGGGCTCTTCGGACAGATCCATATCACTGGTGACTTCTGAGAGCCCCTGCTTAAGCCTGAGTAAAAACTTTTTGTTCTTGCATGCCTGACAGGTCCTCTGATTATCTGGGGCTCCCCAAAATCTGGGCACAACAGGCATGCCACGCTCAGTTTATGTGATGCTGAGAATCAAACCCAGGGCCCTGTGCATGCTAGGCATGTGTTTTAACTCCTGAGCTATAATACAAGCTCCCAGTGTTTCTTAATGTACAAAAAACTCACCACAGTATTTTTATAAATCAGGGGTAGGGAACCTTTATTTGTCAAGGGCCATTTGGATATTTATGACATCATACATGGGCCAGACAAAATTATCAACTTAAAAATTAGCCTACTATGTTTATTTGGTAAAACATTAACTCACCCCTAATGTGACAGTGGCCTATCCTTAGCCAGGCTCATATGGCCCATGAGCCAAACATGCTCCAACTCTGCTTTAAATGGTAAATTCCAGAGCATTTAAACTATGTTCTTCACTCTGTAAAAATGTTCTAAGCCAAATTCTGTATGTAGATCTCTCCATTTTCTGTGTGAAGCTAGGTGTAAGGAAGTGTTAGTGACTAAGGCAGCTAGAACCCTGGGAGGGCAAAGTGTCAACTAATTTTTTTTTTTTTTTTTTTTTTTTTTTGAGACAGAGTCTCACTCTGTAGTCTTGGCTGGTCCTGAACTCCCTGTGTAGCCCAGCTCACCTTGGACTCATGTGAATTCTCTTGCCTCAGCCTCCTGAGATTATAGACGTGTGCCACCACGACCAGCTTATGTGGTACTAGTAAATCGAATTCAGGGCTGTGTGTTTGCTGGGCAAGTGTTTTAACCGTGAAAAACACACAGAAAATAATAAGCAACCACATTAAACATATTCAGAATAGAATGTCAGACCTAGAAAATAAAGTGACTGAGCTGCAACATACAGGACACAAAGAACACAAAGTAAATAAGAAAGAAAGTGAATCATTACAACGGCTGATACATGATTCAAGGAGAAACAACCTCAGAATTATGGGAGTCCAGGAGAAGACTGAGGACAAAACAAAAGGCTTAAAGGACATGTTTAATGAAATTATGGGGGCGGGAGGAATGGCTCAGTGGTTAAAGCACTTGTGAAGCAAGCGCTAAGTCAAGTGCTAAGTACCCAAGTTTGATTCCCCAGTACCATAAAAGCTGGGCGTGGTGGCACACACTCAGGAGGCTGAGGCAGAAGGATTGCCCTGAGTCCAAGGTGAGCCTGGGCTCCATAGTGAGTTCAGGACTGGCCTGGACTACAGAGCAAGACCCTGTCTCAAATAAATAAATAAATAAATAAATAAATAAATAAATAAATAAAAGAAAAAAAAGAAATTGTGGAAGAAAACTTCTCAAATATAAGAAAAGAAATGAATATTGCAGGCATACAGAACACCAAACAACTTTGATCAGAAGAGTTCCTCATCATGACACACCATAATTAAAATTCTAGAAACCCAACACAAAGGGAAAATACTAAAAGCGGTAAGAGAAAAACAGAAGGTCACATACAAAGAGAAGCCCATCAGGTTAACTTCAAACTTCTCATTCTGGACTCTGAAAGCCAGGAGATCATGAGCAATGTCATCCAAGCAATAAAAGAACAGAAATGCCAACCAAGACTGCTATATCCAGCAAAATTATCTTTTAATTTAAAGGGAGTACTTAAAAATTTTCATGATATGGACAGCTTAAAGAAATTTGCAGCCACTAGGCCAGTACTGCAGAGAATACTTAAAGGAAATTTAGAAAGTGAAAGGGAGGCCAGCGACACCAATGACCCTAGAAGAAAAGTGACAACAGCTAGCGGAGAATGAACTAAGAAAAATGTATGTTACTAATCAGTGAAATATGAGTAAATAAGTTATGAAAGTTAAAAAAATCTGAAATAACTAAATTTACTTTCATATCTGTCACTTTAAGTATATTTATGTGGTATATATTTAAGTTCATATAATGTAGCAATGTGATACAGTTTTAACTTTGTTTTATTGTATCAATTCACTTATTAGGTCATTGATGAAAATTTATCCTAAGAAAACTGACTGATGTAAAGATAACCCTGTGAATGTACAAATATGTACCTTCTAGTATTCAGCTAAGGCATTTGAAATTTAATTTTTTTTCTTCTTTCCCAAATTTACTAGTCTTTTGAACTACATGCTTGTAGTTATTTTCTAATGTGAACTGGTGGGTAAGGCCAGGTTTAAGAATAACAACAAAGATACAGCAAAATACAGAAAAAAACACTTTTGGTAAATATCCCAATAAAGGGATTGGTTGGATTTAGAGAAGAGGCATCAAGATTTAACTACTGTGACCCATTTGAGGAATTGGAAGCTGAGTTAGAGTGACTTAAGTGGTGATTTAAGTGAAATGACTTAGGTGCGGAAGATTAATATGTTAAACACTGTATGGTTTCTCTGACTTGGAAAACCCAGAACACAGACATTCTATAGAACCACATGAAGTGATAGCCGGAGTTGGGGGAAGAGATAGAAAGGGTGTCGGAGGGTCAAAAATGGGAAGGGATTGTAAAGTTGATATGATACATATGTGCACGAAATACCCAAATTCATTGCAAACACTATGTATTACATATGTATATTAATAAAAATAGTGGTGGGGGAGAACAAGACAGGATTGTCTTCTCTACTCTGTGTTCTCTCATCCCTGTGTGAGTGTCACCTAGCGGTAGCAGTGGCACATTGTTCAAGATGGCGGATCTTTACATATTGGCGCCTTACCTGACCAGATGACCAGACAAAGGTGGAAAGGGAAAGGAGGGATAAAGATAATGACATTGTGATGAACTTGGCCCTGAGTAATGATGTTGTGATGAACTTGGCCCTGAGCCAATGCCTTAGATCTTCTCAGGAAGATTGTGAATCCTGCCAATAGAAAGAGGCAGGGGGAGGGATCTGCGACCTAGGGATTTAAGTCGGTACTAACCATGCTTTCGGTGTGACTCTCTCCACTTGCATGTGGGAAGGTCACACTTTTTGCAAAAAGAAAATTAAAGTCTCATACTCTGTCATCCATGCCTCCCATGTCCATCCTTTGGACAGGAAAATTTCCACGAGCTGTTTCCAACACCTGAAATGCCATAATCCTGAGAAGTCCCTGGGTGTCGCCAAGAAGATGACACTACTTTTCTCCTAAAAGTGCTAAACTGGCCCTCCTTGAAATCAATCCTTACAGGTTTTCTCTGGCCACACTGACTGCAGCTGTCCATCCTTGTCCCTGAGGCCTTCCTATTCAGTAGAGCAACGGTCTTGCATTTGGTTCCACTGGTAACAATTAATAGTAATATTTATGTCTTTCCTACCATGGAACAAACTGGTTTCTTTTCTGTGTATCAGCTCAATCCTCATAACACTATGAAGCAGGGACAATTACCCTCAGATTGCAAATGAGGAAATTTGGGTACTACAATTTCTTGTAGCTGGCTGAAGGTGACACACAGTTTGTGAATGGAACAGCTGGGATTCAGACCCAAGTGATATGGATCCAGAGTTTTATTTCCTATGGTGCTATGCAAGCAACTCAGGGCTGCATACACGCCAGGCAAGTGTCCAAAGCTGAGGTGCACCCTAGTCCTTGGCTTTAAAGTTTTTGTGCTAAACTCTCTCTCCACACACATAGGTCACATGACAAAAGTCATCTGTCTATACAATGTCTGCTCATGTGAAGACAGAAGCCCAAACAGGATTAGGACAGCACATGCTTACCTGTGCCAAAGAGGACCACGTTGACTTTCTGCTCCTCACCAACCAAGGATAGCGCATACAAGGCTATCTGTTTGGCATGCATGAATGTTACACCCTCCATGGAATTGGAGCAATCAAGACAAATCACTACTTCATTTTTGTCAGTTAGACCAGGGAGGGTGGCCTCAAGGTTGGGTTGAAAGACCAGCATGCAAGCCTAAAGGAGAAAAAAGTACTTAATCAGAGCTTCTTGTTACTCAGACTGGAAAAGATCTACTTGTAAAATTTTGAAAGTTTTCCATAAGGCAACTTCATGCTATAAAAACACAAGAAGATTTACAAAACAAGACGATGGATTACCAGGAGTTCAACTAAACAATAAAATGTTGGAGCTGAAGATTCTAGTTCATAAAATGAATACCTGAGAGGTGAGAAATTAATGCAGAATATCCAAAAGTTCATTTGGCATCAATTTTCTTTTTACAACAGTGTAAACGTATTTATTATTATGGAACTGTACACTTAAAATTGTTAATATGGTACATTTTGTGGCATATTTTTATTGGCATAAATATTTGTATAATGAATGTCTTATACCTAGACACAGTATTCTAAAACAAATATAGATACGATTACTAAAATACACATATGTATCTGTTATTAACCAATATTTAAAATATAACTACTATCACAAAAGTTTCCAGTCCTATTTTAGCTTAAGAAGCAATTTGAGCCAGGTATGGTGGCACACACCTGTAATTACAGCACTCTGGGAGGTGAGATAGGAGGAGAGCAAGTTCAAGCCCAGTCTGGGCAGCTCACTCTGCAAGACCCTGTCCCAAAAATAGAAATAGAATTGGGCTATATCTCAGGGAGAAAGGTGCTGGGTTTAATGCCCAATACTGCAAATAATCAAAAGCAATTCTTCATTACAACCACACAAAATGGTCTTGTAAGTATAAAAAGCATACTGACTAACTACTGTAATATCTCATGGTAGATTTTCTTTTTGGAGGGGACTAAAGTAGAAACTATAATCTCTTTTTTTGCATCTTTATTTTTTTTTAAATTGCCTCAGTTACAAATTTAAAAGTATAGAGAGGAACCTTCTCAAATAGTTTATAAACATGCAGAGCAGAGCAAAGTAGAGCAGAGCAAACTCATTTAAAACTTGTATTTAGGACTGGAGAAATGGCTAAGTGGTTAAAGTACTTGTCTAGCAAGTGCTAAGTCAAGGGCTAAGTACCGAGTTCAATTCCCCAGCACCACATAAGCTGAGTGTGGTGGCACATGCCTGTAATCCAGCACTCTGAAGGCTGAGACAGGAGGATTGCTGAGTCCAAGGCCAGCCTGGGCTCCAAAGTGAGTTCAGGACCAGCCTGGGCTACAGAGTGAGATCCTGTCTCAAAAAACAAAAAACAAAGAAACCCCAACAACAACAAAATCCCACCTGTATCTAAAAAGTACAAGATAGTATTCATAGGCATTGGTCCAACTTTTAAGAGGTAATAAAATCCTCAGGCAATCAGAGTATAAGGTTAGTAAAGTTGTCTTCATGACCAGAGTTCATAGCTTAACTCTCCCACTTGACACCAAGGAATGAAAGTAGGTAGTTTAAGAAAGAAAAAATTTCTCCCAACTGACACTCCAGGATAGATCTCCAAATTTTCCACCCAAAATCATGGTGAGGTGTTCTCTGACACAAGCCCTGTGGCTGTGACCTCAGATGTACTAGTATTATCCTCTAATGGTACAAAGGTAAACAGAAAGTTTCTTGGAAAAGTGCATCATTCTGGGGCATGTCCTTTGATATTTAAAGATGCAGGTTCCTAGGTAAGTGTACTTTCAATGAGTAGGCCCCATGGGCGACCAATTCTATTTTCTCATGCCCTGAAGGTAAGGGCTTATGTGTGCTGAAGAAGCTGGCAGCTTTCTGTTAACAGAACAGCCATCTTTTAGACGGAGTTCATACTGCTGGAGTGGTAACTGAGTCATGATAGGCACACCTGGAAATCTGACATGGAGCCACAAATCAGAACAGGCTGCTGTTTTATCACCATGACCATGAATCAACACCAAAGGTACGAGAGGCCTGTCTAGCATGCCAGAGGCTTATGATAGCAAACCAAGAAGGCACAGGAAAAAAGGAAGTCCAAAACTACAATCTTTAGAGAGGGTACATGAAACTTTTGGTTAAAACCTCAGAAGTCTGTGATTACTGATATAAATATTTTTGCTTGAGGAATACGGGGACATAGGCATTCACTAGGTAATGCTTGCTTTTCAGGACTATCAATACTTTCCAAGTTCAGATAGCTATTTATTCTGAAATATTTTCCCAATATCTCTTTTAAGTAAGAAGGACTATACCTCACTTTCTTTCTCTGGATGCTTTTCAACCCACATTCTTGGGAGATATGCGTCAGACAAACCGATGTGAAGAGAAAATCCATTGCTGTCTAAGGAGCTGCCTTCCATGGTGCTAATCACTGCTTTGCAGTCTGTATTCTACAAAGCAAACAATATAGTAAATAATGGAAGAATAGTATACTGTCAATCTGCACTTACCCGTCAACTAGCAAACTACTAGTATAAGTTAGACAATTCAATTAATAATCAGCAAGGAATTAATAAATTCTAAGACTTTGAAATGTGCATTTTAGACTCAATACCATTGTCATATTCAGCACCCTCCTGAAATTCTCAGGTTGGTATACACAATCAAATTGAGGCAAGTTAAAAAAAAAAACAACAACAAAAACCTTAAGTATGGATCCAAAGATTACAGATCTACCTGTGCATTCAGTTAGGTTTATCAGGATATCCAGAAAACATTCCAGATAACCAGACCCTGAATAGTAAAATAGAAGATTAAATAAGAAATTTATAATTACACATTTTTGGTAAATTATTTTTTTTCACAGGTATAAAACAACTTTTAAAAATGAAGATAAGCTTTTAAAACAGTGAAGACAACATAGTAGATTATAAAATGACCTTTATCAAATCCAGACTCATGGACACTGAAGATTTATTTTTACATAAAGTCAACAAAATAGGTGCACAATGTTTAAAGCTATTGCCTTATAAGCACAAGGCCCTGAGTTTGATTCTCTAGCACCACATAAAGTTAGGCATGGTGGTGCATGCCTGTAATCGCAGAGCTGGGAAGGCTGAGGCAGGTAAATTGTCCTGAGTTCAAGACCAGCCTGGGCTACATAGTGAGACCCTGTCTCAAAAAAAATAAAAAGGCAATAGAACAGAACCTAGGGTAAAGAGCACAATGGAGCACAAATACATAGAGCTGCTTCTTGCAGGGAATGAAGTAAAAGCTGGTATCCTAAAACATGGGCCCTATACATGCCCCTCACTTGGATTCCATAAGTACCCTACAGCTTCCCCACGCCTCAGTCTTGGCAATGAACACAGAGTGACAACCACACATTCGGAGGAAAGACTCCATAATACAAAATACAGGATTAACAACAACAAAAACAGAAACTCAAAGATAAGAGATACAACACAGAAAACAGAAGAAAAAGTATACTTAAAATGCTTTCAGGGGGCTAGAGGAATGGCTCAGCAGTTAAAGCGCTTGCCTAGCAAGCGGTAAGTCAAGCACTAAGTACTCGAGTTTGATTCCCCAATACCACATAAACCGGGCGTGGTGGCGCATGCCTGTAATCCCAGCACTCAGGAGACTGAGACAGAAAGACTGCTATGAGTCTAAGGCCAGCCTGGGCTCCATATTGAGTTTCAGGACCAGCCTGGGCTGTAGAGTGAGACCCTGCCTCAAAAAATAAGTAAATAAGTAAATAAATAAAATGCTTCCGGGGAGATAGGAAAAGAGAGCATATCCATGAGTTGTAGTATGTACATAGGATGCTGTAAAAAAGGAATACTTAAAGAGAAATAAATTCTGACAAATAGAACACCGGAGACTGCCAGGTGTGGGCGTATATTCCTGTAATCCCAACTACCTGTGGGGCTAAGGCAGGAAGACTACAAGAAGCTCAAGGCCAGCCTGAAAAACTTGCCAAGAGACTGACTCAAACTTTTTAAACAGGAAAAAAAAAATCTTTTTAAAAAGGCAGAAGGGAATGTAGCTCAACACTTCTTGGCTTTTTTCTGTAGTATGAGCCTGGTGTTGTGGTATAGGCAGGCTACAATCCCAGCACTCTAGGAGGCTGAGCCAGGAGGATCAAAAGTTTGAGCCCAGCCTGGCCAATTTAGCAAGTCTCAAGAGTATAAAGGGACTGGAATAGCTCAGCAATTAAAGCACTTGCCTCACAAGCTCAAGGCCCTTAGTTTGAATCCCCAGTACTACAAAAACTGGGCGTGGTGACACAAGTCCGTAATCCCAGCACCTGGGAGGCTGAGGCAGGAGGACTGCCATGAGACCAATAGCCTGGGTTACATTGTTCAGGACTAGCCTGGACTACATTGAGACCCTGTCTCAAAACAAACAAACAAAAAACAGGACTGAGGCTCTGGATTTAATACCTTATACCAATTATGGTAGAGTGGAAGAGGAACAACTACAAGATAACTAAAATTAAAAGTTCAACAACATAGTTGAAATCAAAACTTGAAGAAAATCACTGAGAAAATAGAACAAAAAGAATGAATAATAGGAGAGAAAACGTAAGAAAACATGGACCCAACTCCAGGGGACACCCAATTGAAAGACGCTGTAGAAAGGTAAGAGAGGAGCAAGTTCATTTATTTATTTATACTTTTTTTTTTTTTTGAGACGCAGTCTCAGTCTATAGCCCAGGCTGATCCTGAACACACTATGAAGCCCAGGCTGGCCTCTGCACTCAAGGTAACCCTTCTACCTCAGCTTCCTGGGATTATAGGTGTGGGCGCCCAGCTGTATGTGGTGCTGGGGAATCAAACTCAGGGCCCTGCACTTTGCAAGGCAAGTGCTTTCAGTGCTATGTCATTCTTCTAACCCCTATAATATTTTTTTTTAAGATATGGAGGCTAGCAGTGTAATTCCAGATCCAAACAGTAACACTAGCTTCCTAACTACACTCCCAATCCACTAATGAGTAATGCATGGTTCAGTTTCCTTCTAAACACAGGATGGTTCTGGAAATCATCTTCCTTTGGAATAGTGACAGGATTATCCTCTAGCTTCCCAGCATTACTTTTTAGAAGTTTAGTGATTTTTTTAAACCTCATTCTTTGTATGGATGAGTTCTGGCTTTTAAAATTCTGTAAGTCATATACATATTAATAAAAATAACTGGAGGAGAACTGGAGGAATGGTACAGTGGTTAAAGGACTTTCTGTGCTTTTTGGCTATACTGGGATGAGCTACTATTCTCTGTCAGGGTGTTGTAGCACATAATCATTGTTTGCTGATTGTGCAAATTCTAAGACCTACATACTGCTAACTAAAATAAATGTCTCCTCCTTTAAGTTGTAGGTATTGGGTACTATGTCCCAGCAACAGGAAAGTGACTAAGATACCAACTCAGAAAACTGTATCTCACCAAAGGATCTTGTTGTACACACAGAATGAAATATTTTTAGACATTACCATCCCTACACACTTAATCAGGAAGTTGGTGGTAGGTAGGTATGCAGCCAAACTAAAGAACAAACAAGAAAAAAGATAAAGATAGGGCTGAGAGTGTAGTTCAGTGGTAGAGCACTTACCTACCATATACGATGCTCTGTGTTTAATCCCCAGCATAGCAAGAAAAAACAGGATAAAGACAGTAAGACCCCAAGGTAGAATAACCAAGAGAGGCCTATGCCAGCTGGCGTGGCTGCAGGAGCAGGGAAGGATGGAGGCTGGAGAAAAACCCAACGAATTACTTATACCACTCAACAACAGGAAGAATAGTATTAAGAGAGATTTTCACCAATATATCACAACACAGGAAAAGAAATAGCCCTCTAAGTAGCTAGGACCGCAGGCATAGCTTTTGTATTTTGATACAATAAAATTAATTTTAAAATAAGAGCTGCTTGGGGCTGGAGGAATGGCTCAGCAGTTAAAGCGCTTGAGGAAGCGCTAAGCCAAGTGCTAAGTACCTGAGTTCGATTCCCCAGCACCACATAAGCTGGGCGTGGTGGCGCACGCCTGTAATCCCAGCACATGAGAGGCTGAGGCAGGAGGATTGCCTTGAGTTCCTGGTCAGCCTGGGCTCCATAGGAGTTTAGGACTAGCCTGGACTATAGAGTAAGACCCTGTCTCAAAACAAAACAAAACAAAACAAAAAAAAAAACCCAAACAAACAAACAAACAAAAAGCCAAAGACTTACTGACCTTTTGTTTCAGTTTATGTGTATCACTGGAAATGAAGTCAATCACGTATGGCATTTCAATAGACAGAGTCAGGGAGAAGCTACCAAAAATCAAGAGAAAGTTGTCTTAGTCTAATATCTTAAATTGCCTATGTAGTTATGCCAATATCTTTGGCAGTGCTGAGGATTGAACCTAGGGTCTCACGCAAGTTTAGAAAGCACTCTACCACCAAGCTACCCACCTAGTCCTTCAAATAATTTTTCCCCATTTTATTGATATGTGTATGTGCAAAACTTAAGGTTTACAATGGAGTTGAGCCTTTCATGCACATATGTATCTTGTCAAGGTGACAAGGGCGTTCCCACTCTCCTTTTGTCCCTCCCCTTCCCCTCCTCTCCCTCCCTCTGGGAAAAGATGGTCCTTCAAATAATTTAAGATGAAAATTTAAATAATTTTCAACAATAATAGAGAGGTTTTGCATTTTAGGTACTAACCTTTGCTTTGTTCCTATTTCCTTTACATAAACCTTCTTTACAGTGTCCTGGTAAGAGAAAAATATTTGTGTTTAACCATATGTACATTAATCTTCACAGAAAGACTCTAAACTGAAGAATACCTCAAGAAAGCCACAAGACAGAGTTTCATTTTCTTTTTTAAGACGGGGTCTTGCCCTGTGGTCCAGGCTGGTCCTGAACTCATTATGGAGCCCAGGTTGGCCTCAAACTCCTGATAATCCTCCAGTCTCAGCCTCCTGAACACTGGGATTACAGGCATGCACCACTATACCCAGTTTATGTGGTAGTGCGGAATCAAACACAGTGCCTTGTGTTTGTTAGGCAAGTGCTTTAACCACTGTGCTATTCCTCCATCCCTCATAAAGGGTCTCATTTTCACATAGTCAAATACAGCCTATGTTTTTGAAATGACAGTAACTTCTAAAATACAACTGATATCAGAGTTCATTTCTGAACATTTTGACAGGTTTGTAATTTTACATGTCTATTTCTGTGTACAAAACAGACACACTTTATATATATTATGTATAAATATAAAGGAAGACATCTGGAGAGACACACAAACACACACACATACCCCAAAGGGTTAACCAGTAGTTACTTATCTCTGGGTGATGGAATTAAACATGGTTTTAATTTTCCTCTTGTTTACATTCTCTACAAATCCATAAATTCTTTGAGATGAGCATAGAGTACAGATATACAACGTTTCTGCATAACTGAGTAGAATACAAACATTGTGTCTACTGAGCGTATCTTTGTTCTTTTTATTTTATAAACATTACATGTGTCTAAATGCATAAATGACAGTTACACTGATTTTTAATGCCAAAAAAAATTGTTTTACCTACCTTTTCTCACAATTATTATTGTTGCTTTTATAGCACTGGAATCAAAGCCAGAGGTTTTAACAAGAGGGAGAGGGAAAGAGGGGCAATATGTAAATAAAAAAAAAGCCACAAATTTTGAAGAAATGTTCTACAACTAAGTTGTACCCATGGCCTCCTATGCGTAACACCCCCCATCCCACCCCTGAACACATGCTCCTTTATATCTTACATTAAGCCTACAAACCTGGAGGTTTTCATTCAAAGCCTTGTCCTGTTGCCAGGGTGCCACAGTGGCAGGCACGAAGAAGACAGCAATAGGGCCTTGGATGCTGAGTTCCGTGATGTAAGTAATTTTGATGAGAACCTTGGCCTTAGGGGGTAAATTTCCAACACTTACAGTAAAGACATCCTAAAACAGAAACATATGACTTAGCTTGTATCTTAGTTATTTATTCATTGGTGTGACAGAATACTTGACATCCACAAATTATGAGAGGAAAGATTTATTTTAGCTCACAGTTTCAGAAGGTCTCACACAGCCTGTTCACGAGGCAGCTAGCAATGGTGAAGGCACATGGCAGAGACAGATGGAGAGCTACTTACTCCATTACAGACAAAAGCCAAGTGAAGCAGGTATAAGTCCTGCAGACTAAGGCAAGGACAGAGCTTTTCCAGGAAAAAGCTGTAATAATGTTTCTTCTTCTTTCCTTTTCTTAGTTCAAGTTTCCCATTCATGATCCCAAGGTTGGGTGCCGTCCCTCACTTCCTAGCCCACAAGTCAACAACACATACCTGGAAGCTCTGCCCTGGGCAGACACAATCTTTCCAGGTCAAACAAGTCAACAAACTTTTTCCAGGTCAAACCCCAAGCCATCAGCCCCTTCCAGCCAAGCCTTACCTCTCAGTAATAAACAATTCCAAATACATGAGGCTTATGGGAGACACCCAAGATCCAAACCATATCACCCTGTAATTCAAAAGCATATCTAATATATGCTAACCTATTCTCCATATTATATAAAGGACTTGTGCTGGAGGAATGGTTCAGCAGTTAAAGCGCTTTCCCAGCAAGCGCTAAGTACCCTAATTCAATTCCCCAGCAGCACATAAGCTGGGCCTGGTGGCACACGCCTGTAATCCCGGCACTTGGGAGGCTGAGGCAGGAGGATTGCCGTGAGTCCAAGGCCAGCCTGGGCTCTGAAGTGAGTTCAGGACCAGCCTGGACCACACAGTGAGACCCTGACTCAAACACACACACACACACACACACACACACACACACACACACACACACACGTGTGTGTGTGTGTGTGTGTGTGTGTGTGTGTGTGTGTGTATAAAGGACCTAATCAGAAAATGGTAATAGAACCTAGAAGACACATTGGTAATGCTAACGGAGATCCCTAGAGCCATTCTGCTTCAGCCTCCTGGGTTGCTGGGATTACAAGGGTGCACCTAGCTCTAAGCAGCAATTCCTAGAGATAATAGGTTCAGTCTTTAAAAGAAATATGCCTGGGCTTCACTTGAGAGGCTGTCAATCAACAGTACAGGGTTCCAATTCCACCCACTTCTGTTATACTGGATAATCCATAAAGTCATGACTTGTTCTGACTCCATCAACCAAGTGAACTGAATTCCAAAGTGTGACAAGTCCCTCTGAGGACAGATGGGACAGGGGCACTCTGAACGTTAAAGTAGCTAAACTTGTTTTAAAATGACTGGGAGCCTGCTATCCAAAGGGAGTTTGCATTTTCTCACAAGCTTTTCTCTACAGTCTCCTACTAGAAAGAGTAGAATACGCCAGAAGTGTGTGCCAGGTGGCTGGCAGCTGCTGGAAGACAGGCATGGATCACTACCCACTTCCTTGGACCTTTCCTCTAATGAATCAAAGCCAAGCTGCTGGAGAAGGAAGGCAAATTTTCACTTTCAAAGATCTGAGGGAGGGACAAAAACACTGCAAGGGTAAGAAATCTTTCCTACTCCAATGCCCTGGTCAAGCTCCACGGTTTCAGAGAGAACAAATGCCACCCTATGGAGTAGAAGATAAACCTTCCCAGGCCCAGAACTCTGCAGTATAAGTGTGCCTCTAGTGACTCTCAACGGATGTGAGCAGAATTTGGCTGTCGTGGAGATGGAAGAGTAGGCAGGTCATAGAGTCATATATATTTTTTCGGAAAATATCAAAATCTAAAATTTGAAGGATAGTTTCTACTGGTTGCATATTGCTTTTGTGAAGTCAAAAAATTCAAAGTCTAAAGTCAGGAGCTGTCTGTAAATTTATGCATATGAATGTACATTTTTAAAAACTTTTTCTTGACTTGGGAATGTTATATGTGCCCTATATATGAATGTACAACATATTATACATAATACATATGTCATTCATTTTATATATAATGTTCTTATCAGAAGATTAATAAATATACAATATAAACATATAATAATAAAGCCAGGCATGGTGGCACATGCCTGTAATCCCAGCACTGAGACAAGAGCATTGCCTTATGTTTGTGGCCTGTCTGGGCTACATAGTGAGTTTTGGGCCAGCCTGGACTTCAGAGTGAGAACTTGTCACCAAAAAAAAGAAACAATAATAATATATATTAAACATATATGTATAATAATATACTACTTTAATACTACATAGTATAAAACATAGCATGAAACTAGACATTAAAACACTTTCCAAGGAGATCTGATGATTCAGGTTAGTAATGGTTTTGAGCACACTTCACCCATAGGTAATAATATCCCTTGTGAAGACTGTCTTCCTGTGAACTATATTCCTCAGTAAATATGCTGGCATCAAGGAGAAACCTTGGTGACCATTCATTTAGGGTAACAGCCACATGCTATTGAGAAGCAATCTTTCAAATGTACCCTGGGCTTTTATACATGTACTCTGACCAGGGACTAAGATTACTGATTATTAATTGTTACCTTTTTATTGCTTTACCACATCTTGCAAATGGATATTTTAGATGGCAAAAGTCATTTACCCCTTAAACTTATATTAATCTTTAGAATGCCCCATCCCACATCAAACACTGAATTGTCATGATCCTGAAGCAATGTATTATGCTTAGTGGCAACACCATCTGGAAAAACAACTGGAAATGCAGCCTTGACACTAGCTGCATGCATTAAGACTTGTTAAAGCCAATTGAAACATTTTATATTTAAGAGAAAAATCAGGATGGTGTGGATCTGATGTGTTCCCCTAATGCCTTGTATATTTGGAAGCAGTGGAATACCTCTGGAACCATGTGCTTTTGGGAAGTGGTGGCTCAACAGAAGAGGCAGATGCTTGGGGCTTGATCTGGAGGGCTTGTGTCAACTTGTTGGGATTGGAGGTGCTCAGGGCAGTACTCTCAGGTCTGCATTATTGACTTGTGGGCCAGGAAGTGAGGGAGGGACTCCCACCCTGGGTGTGGGTACTTTAACTGACAGGTTGAAATAAGTAAAGGAAGGAAGAACAAGCATTTTTATAGCTTTTTCTGGGAAAGCTCTGGCCTTGTTAGAGTCTCCAGATATCAACTGGCTCCTCCCTCACTTGGTTTTCTGTCTTCCATACTGTGAGCCGCTCTCCAGGCTCTGCCATGTGCTTCTATCACTGCTGGCTGCCGATGAACAGAATGTGTAAGACCTTCTGAAACTGAAATTAATCTTTCCTCCTTTAAATTGTGGATGTTGGGTATTTCGTCCCAGCAATGAATAAGTAATTAAGACAAGGAGGCTAAAAAACACACCAGCCTGGGAAGCCACAAAGGCCTAGGAAGACTATGAGTAGCAGTGAGCAGCAAGCAGCTGTAGAGGTGAAGTAAGCCCAGAAAGCTGGGAGTGACAGAGATAAATAGCAGCCAGGCAGCACCAACATCCAGAAGAAGCAAGCCTGTGGGTGGTAAAAATTGCACATGCACTGCCAGGCTTTCCCTGAAAGGCCTTGATGTAGCTCAACAGACTACTTATTAGAAGCAGTTCTCAGCACCACAAACCTAGAAAGTGACTTATTCAGGAGCCATTTTGAAAAGAGCCCAGGTCTTAACTGTCTTGGAGGGAAAAAAAAAGCCACAGTCCGGTCACACACCAAGAATTTTGGGTACACTTTCAACTAGTGCCTAGGAAGGAACTAGCACAAGAGACAATTGAAAAGAAGGGAGAACAGGTGACTGAAATCCTGGATGGTTCAGGCTATAGTGAGAGTAAGTCAAGGAGGGGGGAGTCCCACCTAGAGAGAAGGGAAGCCAGGACAAATGGAAGAGGGATCTGCCAAGGGATCTGGATGTGCAGGCGGAGGGCAATCAGACTGTTAGGTCCCCCTTGCTACCTACTCCCAGGACAGAACTCAATGGGCTTTCAGCTTTCCCCACCCATCACCATGCATGTTCAGAAAAATGCTTCTACTTGGTCAATGAAGTTCCTCAGGCAAAGATATACATCTGCGGATTCAGGCACAGGAAGGGCAGAATCAGATCTCATCAACAGACATAACAGCAAAGACTGAGCAGGGAACCACAGACAGTCAGTCAGTTGCTACTCCCCTCTCCCCAATATGTGATAGACCATGGCTGCCAACACAAGAAAGAAACTACTTGTTCAATTAACATGGTGAAAATTTTTGGACTCATCTCAAATATTATTTTAGAGACAAAGGGTTTTTTTTTTTTTGACACAAACTGATCTACAATCCTTAGCAACAGAATCAGAAGAAAACAAGGCAATAAGACACTTGCACAAATACCTCACTAACTAGAAGCTAACAGCATGGACCTTGAAACAGTCAAACTTACAGAAAAAGAAGTCAAAAAACAAGTGGATGAAATGGTCAATCAATTCAACTAAGACACATATTTTGTTTTCTTTTTTGAGACAGGGTCTCACTCTGTAGTACAGGCAGGTTCTGAATCCTCTGTGTAGGACCAGCTGGAGTCAAACTCAACAGCAATTCTCTTGCCTCTGCCTCCTGGGTGCTGAAATTATAAGCATGTGCTACCATTCCTCTATCTATATCTGATATAGCTATCTATACCTGATATATAGATATTCAGGTATCACTGTTGTTATGTTTAAATACGTTTAAGACATACTTAAACAAACGCAAGAAATGATTAGTGAGGAATTTACTAAACAAATAAAGGTCTTAATTGATGAAATGTTTACTGAGTTTATAGAATACACAAACAAGATGCTGACTGAGGTAAAAAGGGCAATATAAGATGAAGAATCATTCTGATATAAAAGTAGAAAACCTAAGAAGAAATCAAGCTGAAACTCAGGACATAAAAATTCAACTGAAAGCATGGCAAGCCAGATTGAACACTGTAAGGAGAGAGTGCAAGACCTTGAAGACAAAATTGATAAATTTAATGATGTACTCAAGTGCAGCCCCAAAACATACGAGTAGCTGCAAACAACAGGTTCTGAGTGACTCAAAGAGAACCAGCCTCAGAATTATGGGTGTGAGAGAAAAAGCAGAGGACAACACAAAAGGTATAAAGAATTTATTCACTGAAATCCTGGTGGAAAAATTCCCAAATCTAGTTAAAATAGGCATATAGAAAACCAAATTATTTTGGCCAGGAAAAACACTTTGCTCCATCACATAATAAAATCTCAAAAATTAAACACAATTAGAATATTAAAAACAGTAAAAGAAACACAGATAATCAACCAAGAAAAACTCACCCAAGTAAACATAAAATGCTGAGAGAGCCTGGAATGAAATCTTTCAAGCTTTAAAAGAAAGCAAGTGTCAAACCAAACTATTATAATTAGCAAAATTATCCTTGATAAAGTTGGGTGTGGAGGCACATAACTTTATAGCACTTACGAGGCTAAGGCAGGACTATCCTGAGTCTAAGGCCAACCTGGGCTATACCAGTGAGTTCAGGACCAGCCTGGGTTACAGAGTGAGACCCTGTCTCAAAACAACAACAACAACAAAAGCCCAAAACTGTGGCTCTGACCTGCTCAGCCCACTGAACAGCTGAGGAGAGTGTGATGATGGGATCACTGAAATGACCTCTGGGAACTCGCTTCAGAGAATGCAGTCTACTTTAGGAAGAAAGAGAACATGTATAGAGTACAGTTAGAGGAGCGTCCTAGAGTCCATGTAATGTTCCATCCACCCAATCATCTCTGAATACAGAATTATAACCTTATATGGAAGTCCTGGGAGCTCAGTGTGCTAATCTCTGGTGTTCCAGATATGAACCAAATATGCTTATGTCCATCCCGACCTCCCCATGTGAAACAAAAGAAAACAAAACAACAAAATTATCCCAGAAAGTGAAAGGAAAAGTTAATAATTTTCTACAACAGAGAAACCCTAAAGAAATTTACTAACATTAGACCAGAATTGCAAAAAATATTTTGAGGGAATCTTAGAAAGAAAGAATAGCAACACCAAAGATTTCAGAGAAAAGAAAACATTGAAAGGGAAAGCACAACAACTACCACCACAAAACAATACCCAAGAATGAATGCTGAAAAAACAAGACAACGACAGGATTCAACAGATACTTCACAACAAAATCTCTCAATGCTAATGCTCTTAACTTCACATACAAAAGACACAGACTGGCAGAGTGGATCAAAAAACAAAACACAACCATTTGTTGCCTGCAAGGGACAAACTCCACCCACACAGAAGGACACACGCTGAAGGTAAACGCAAGAAAATTAATGCTCCACGCTACTGAAGTCGAAAAACAAGAATGGCTATACTATTCTCAGACACAACAGATTTCAAAGCAAACATATTAGACAAGACAAAGGTGAACACAGGTAACAGGAACAATCCAACAGTAAGAGCTTTCAATTACAAAAATATATGCATCCAATGTAGGTGCACTCAATTTCATAAAACAGAAATTATAGGGCCTGGAGGCATAGCTCAGTGGCTACAGCACTTGTCTAGCAAGTGCAAGGCCCAAGGTTTGATTCCTCAGCACCATATAAACCAGGCATGGTGGCACGTGTCTGTAATCCCAGCACTCGGGAGGCTGACACGAGGATTACTGTGAGGACTAACACGATCCCTTCAAGCCAAGCCTCAAGCCTCTGCCTCTTCCAGCCAGGCCCCAATTCCAAAGAGCACATGGTTCCAAATACATGAGGCTTTGTGGGGACACTCAGCTCCAAACCACAGCAACATGTCAGCTGTTTCTAAGATTTACCTATTGATATTATGGGTTGTGCTGCTATAAACATAGATATTCAGGTATCACTGTTGTTATGACATCTTTAACTCTCTCAGAAAGATGCCCAGGAGAGGAATAGTTTGTTTTCGTATTATGTAGTCCACCAGTCTGGTCTACATAATAAATTCAAGACCAGCTTGGAGTACAGAGGAAAGCCTTCTCTTAAGAAAAACAAAAACAAACCAAAAACCATTTTGACATGTAGGGCCAAATGGACCCAATACAATCATATTAGGAAATAAACTCCAATACTTCACCTAGACAGGTCAACCACATAAAAATTTAACAAAGAAAAAGCTAAGCAACACCACAGAACAAATGGACTTAACAGGTATCTACAGAGTGTTCCATCCAACACCAACAGAATACATCTTTTTCTCAGCAGTACACAGAATGTTTTCAAAAACTGATACATACATATCGTATATATCTTATGGGCAAGTGTATCCTTGGCCATTAAACATGCTCAACTTAATACAAAATAATTGAAATACTTCCATACATATGTTCAGATCATAGTAGAATCAAACTAGAAATCAACATAAGAAACTATGGAAACTATACAAATACATGGAGATAAAATAATACATTAATTAACAAGCAATGGATTGCAGAACAAGGCAAGGAAGAGATAAAAAACTTCCTAAGGTCATATGACAGTGGAAGAACATCATATCAGAATCTATGCGACATGATGAAAGCACTACTAAGAGAGAAATTTATAGCTACAAATCTACAAATTAAAAAAGCAATCCAAATAAATAATATGACGATGCAGCTCTAAGTCCTAGAGAAATAAGAACAATCCAAATCCAAAAGCAGTAGAAGAAATTATAAGGATCAGAGCAGAGATTAGAGGAACTGAAACTGAATAATTAAGAGATCAATGAGTCAAAGAGTTGATTCTTTGAAAGGATAAACAAGACTGATAAACCTTTAGCCAAACTCACTAAAAAAAACCTAAAAAATTCATATCATGCAATTAGAAATGAAGAAAGTACATTACAATAGGCACTGATGAAATCCAGATTATAAGAAACTATTTTGAAAACTTATATCCAAAAATAGAGATAAATTTTAGATATATTTGAAATAAGAAAATTAAATCAAGAAGATATAAAAATAACCAAGGATAAAACTGAGGCAGTAATTATGTCCTACCAACAAAGAAAAACCCAGGACCAAGGATTCACTGCAGAATTTTATCAGAACTTCAGGAAAGAGTTGGTGCCAAAGCTTTCAAATTCTCCCATGAAATTGATAAAGAGGGGCAGAAAAATATCACAGTAATTAGAGTGCTTGCCTAGAAGTACAAGGCCCTGGGTTGATCTTCCAGTACCAAATAACAACTGGGTGTGGTGGAGCATGCCTTTAATTTCAGCAAGTTGATAGTTGAGGGAGTAGGATTGTCATGAGTTATAAACCGATCTGAATTACAAAGTGAGTTCAGGAAAAACCTGGACTATAGGGTGAGACCATGTTTCCAAAACAAAACAAAACAAAACAAAACAAAACAAAACAAAACAAAAAAACAGTGAATAGATAAAAGAGGAGTTGGTGGTGTAGCTCTGTGGTTAAAGCACTTGCTTAACAAGCTTGATGGACCCAGACTAAACAAACTCCATGATGGACTTCAGACCCTCTAAAAGTTAGTAGGCCTAAGTTCCAATTTCCAAGAATAACAAGGCAGTTACAGGAAAAAGCACAAGTTGCTCAAGGCTGAAGCCAGCCCTGAGACCATCCTTAAATTAGCCAATCTGAAAAGTGTAAAAACATACATTTTTTGCTGACTGGGCAGATGTAGAAAAAGAACATGCATTGCTTAAGATAGAGGCGGGCTTTGACAACAACTAATCAGAAAAAAAGGTCAGGAAATGTTGCTGACATTCCAAAGGTAGGAGTTACATTCCTGTGGTTGAAAAATAGGGCCTGGGAGCCATAGATAGTTACTTAATGTTAGTTAGCCAATTACATTGTAACAAGAACGTATTTGCCTAATGTTTATTTAATCATGTAACCACAAAGTCAGAAATCCCCCACCCTCTGCTCAAACCTGATAAAAGCCCTGCTTTTAGTCATTGTTTGCTGCTCTAGGCACGGATCCACTGTGTTGGTGAAGTCTGAGAATCTGAGCTTAGGTCCACCCGAGCTTAAGCCCGAATAAAGGGTACTTGCTTTTGGATACCTGCGTTGGTCTCCTGGTGGTCTCTCTGGGGTCTTAATAATCTGGGCATAACAAAGCTCAAGGTCCTGAGTTTGAGTCCCTAGCCCCACATAATAGCTAGTGTATGCCTATAATTCCAGAACTCAAGAAGCTGAGAAAGGAAGATTGCTATATAACTCTAATGCCAGCCTGGGCTCCACAGTGAGGACTACTGAGTGAGGCCCTGTCTCAAAACCAAAACAAACAAAACAAAATCAAAAAGAGAGAGAGAGAGAAAAAGAAAGGAATACTAACTCCTTCTTTGAAGGTGGCACTACTTTGATCCCAAAACTAGATAAACATGTAACAAAAACAACTATAGGCCAATTTCCTCAATGAATATAGATGCAAAAATATTTTTAATAAGACACTTGGAAACAGCATGTAACAAATTATTATAAAGACCACACACCATGACCAAGTTGGCTTCATCCCAGGGATGTAAAGATGGTTCAACATATATAACTTAATGCAATATACCACATAAAGAGAAGAAAAAAAGGGCTGGAGGAATGGCTCAGCAGTTCAAAGTCAAGTGCTAAGTACCCAAGTTGATTCCCCAGCACCACATAAGCTGGGTGTGGTGGTGCACGCCTGTAATCCCAGCACTGGGAGGCTGAAACAGGAGGACTGCTGTGAGTCCAAAGCCAGCCTCGGCTCCATAGTGAGTTCAGGACCAGTCTGGCTATAGAGTGAGACCCTGTCTCAAAAAAAAAAAAAAAAAAAAGCCAAAATAAAAGCAAGTACAAAAATCATATTATCTTATTACCTGTTGGGGAAGTGAACTCACAGCAAAACATTCAGCATCTTTGGCCATAAGAGAAATGCAAATCAAAACAGCACTGAGGTTCCATCTAACTTCAGTAAGAATGACTACAAATGCTGGCGAGCTTGTTGAGAAAAAATTACCCTTCTATATTGTGGGTGGAACTGTAAACTGGTACAACCACTACAGAAAGCAGTATGGAGGAGACTCCTGAGAAAACTGAAGTCTCGTTCGACCCAGCTATACGTACCTCTTTTTTAGGTGTCTTCTCAAGAGTTAAAGTCCTCACATAACAGTGATGCATGCATACTCGTGATTACAGCAGCACACAACCCTTAACAGCTAAATCCTGAAAGCAGCCATTACACCCATCAATGGATCGAGAATGATGTGATATATTAATACAATGGAGTACTATTCTACCATAAAGAAAGATAAATTTGAGTCATCTGTAGAAAAATGGATGTACCTTGAGACCATCATGCTTAGAAAAATAAATCAGAAAAAGAGGGCCAAATATTGCATGTTTTCATTAATATGAAAAGAACTATAAGACAGTAAAAGAAGATGGAAGAATGCAGGAAGTTAGACTGTGGACAGGGAAAAAGTATGGGGGGGTAGGAATAGGGAAGAGAAGTCAAAATTTTCAAGATGGGATATATGTGCCAATTTCTCAAGCTCAATGTTTCTATTATGTTATTATTAGTACTATACATTGCAAATAAATACTAAAAATGAATAATTTTGGCAAAAAAAGAGAAAAAAAGCAGTAGACATGATAGCTATTCCTTCCTTAGATTGTCCACATTATATGCCTATCAAAGTTAAGCAAAGAAAGCTTAAGGTTATGACTTAGGAAAATTGAGTACATTACTAGGGGGTCTAGTTATAAGGGAAATGTAAATATGTAAATATGCTACATTCTTTTAACAGAACATAGAAACTGTATACCTCAAATGTTTTCTTTTTGCTGTTAATTCTAGGAAACTCACTTCCCAATGACAACAATAGTTCTTGCTATTTGTCAGATAATACTGACATCATTTCTTCCTTCCTTTTTTTTTTTTTTTCTTTTTTCAGACAGGGTCTTGCTCTACAGTTCAGGCTGGTCTTGAACTCACTGTGTTGCCCAAGCTGGCCTTAAATGCACAGCAATCCTGCTGCCTCAACCTCCCAAGTGCTGGGATTACAAGCATGCACCAAAATGCCCAGCTTATGTGGTGCTGGGGAACTAAACCAGGGTCTTGCACTTGCTAAGCAAGTGCTTTAATTGATAAGCTATGCCCCTAGAAATTCCTTTCTTTAGACAACAGTCAAATGAGTCTGATCAGCATGGCATCTTTGACCTTCAAAGGATCTTATAAGGCCAAAATGGATTGAGTTTTATTAGTTTCTAGCAAGGGTTCCATATTTCAGTGCTTTCCTCATTAGTACGCTGACTGCAGGATGAGCATGAAGCCTACCGGTGCAGACTGATCCATCAGGTAAGCACCATGGCCTTGGCTGACAGCTTCCCGGTATTCTTGCTGGGCTTCTTCCTTCTCTTTAATCTGAAAGATAATTTTTAATCCACACATTAAAAAATAGACAAACTATCCATAAGAGGGAAAGTGGCTTTGAGAATGATAACTGGCAGGCAAGATCTTGAGGTAATTCCCTAATGCAGAGGTTCCTAACCTTTTTACAAAAAGTAAGGGAAGGCAGGGAAAGGATGAGGGAAAGGGGATGGGGAGGACTAGGATAAGAAAGTAGACGGAGGGGAACTGTTTTAGTTGAAGACCATTTTCCCAAAGTATGGTAGTGGTGGGGTGTTATGCAGTAGGTTGCTAGAGAATTCTGAAATGATAAACAGCAGCAAGGGGGAAGCAGGGAGTCACGTTCCATCTTCTGTCAATCAGCAGTGACACTGGAACCTGATACGAATGCACTCATACGAGGCAAGGCTTCAACAGGGGCTCACCTCCTGCCTGCTGCTCATCTGTCCTAGTGGGCAGGTCCTTCCAAGGCCATGGATCAGTATCAGTCCATGGCCTGGGGCACGGGAAACCCTGGCCTAATAGAAAAACAGACAGACAGCTGTGCTTTCTGTCGTATGACAGAAAAACAGGACACTTCAAGCAAACTGCAAAAATACACTGTTGGATCACAAGACACAGGCTAGGCCTGGTGATAGTGCCTGTAATCCCAACAGAGGTTGAGATAGGAAAATCTCAAGTTTGAGCCCTGTCTGCGCAACTTAGCAACACAGTGAGACTCTATCTCAAAATGGAAAGATTACAGCACTTGGGAGACTGAGGCGGAAGGACTGCCGAGGACTGCCTTAAGTTCAAGACCACCTGGGCTACAAAGAGTCCAGGATCAGCATGGACTAGAGTAAGACATGGTCTTAAAAAAATATTAAAAAGAAGGCTGAAGATGTAACTCAGTGTGAAGGCCCTGAGACTGATCCCTAATGCCATAAAAGAAGGAGAGGGAGAAAGAAGAAAAGGAGGAGGGAAGAGTAGGAGGATGTAAGGGAAAGGACAAGGAAGGAGAGGTAGGGGAAGGATGAGGGAAGAGGGGATGGGGAGGACGAGGACAAAGGAGGAGCGGGATGGGGAGGAAGATTTAGCAGCAGTAGCTGCATCAGCAACAGCAGCAGCAGAAGTGGAGGCAGAAGCAACTCAGCCACAGCTGATGAGAAGCAAAGATCTCCAGGACTCTAAAAGACAGATCTTCAGCCTCATTCCAATGCACTTCCACACCAAGATCCTTGCTAGACACAGGCATAGGCATGGTTTGAGCTTTGTGCAAATAACACTGAACTGTAAACAGAGTAGCCTGTGGTGCCTTCTTTTGTAACAAATTTACACTTTATTTTTGCTTCAGAACTAGTCTCTGTCTGATTTCTAAAGTACATAAAAGACCCACTGGGATAGTGACAATTTCAGGCTTTAATAGAGAAAACTATACCAGGCACATTAATAAACAGAAAACTAAGAGGCTAAGATGAAGAAAAACATACATAGAGAGATCATCAAAATGCCCTAAATACAAACTACACAAGAACAAATGAAGAGAATTTTCTTTAAAATGGGATCAAAAGTTACTTGGGCATGGTGATGTACTCCTGTAATTCTAGCACTCTGGGAGGCTGTAACTGGAAGTTTATGTTAACAAAAACATTTATTTTAAATTTAATAAATTACAGGTTTTAGGTGAAGCTGTGTGCTAGTCCTTACAATAGACAAACAATGACTCAAATATTCCTTTCTTTTTTTTTAAGTGCTGGAATTAAACCTAAGGCTTTAAGTATTCTACCACTAAATTATATCTCCAACCCTATTATTTTGTTTGGCATATTTTTTCTTAAAAAGTTATATAATAGCTTTCAGTTCAGCTTAGCTTTTATAGCAGGGAATTCAGGAACAGTTTTTATAAAAATGTTTCAGAGTGAGCAGGGTGTAGTGGTGCATGCCTGTAACCCCAGAACGTGGAAGGCCAAGGCAGACTGGGTTGATTACACAGTGAAACCCTATCCCAGAAACAACAAAATTATGAATATCTACATCTAGATCTATAGCAGCTATACCTCCCCCACCCCCAGAGTTTAACAGTTTTCAACTGTTTCCCTTTAACTTTTGATATTCATATAACTATCAGAAACACTGGGACTAGGTACATAGCTCAGTAGTTAAAAGTGTTTTCCTAGCACACACAAGGCCCTAAGTTTGATTCCCCAGCATCACATAAACTGGGCATGGAAATAGCAATTTCCAGAGGTATCCTGAAGACCAGCCTTGACATTGTTTGGAGGTTTGGTGTCTGGTAACTGGTAATCTATATATCACAACATGCTTATAATACCAGTACTCAGGAGGCTAAGATAGGAGGATTAACATAAATTCAATGTCAGTTGGGGCTTCACAGTGAGTTCATGACCAGCATGCACTACCGAGGAGACCCTGTTTCCAAAAAAACAAAACAAAACTAAACAAAATAAAAGTTGCCCAAACAAAGAATTTTCAAGACAATGCTATAATAACTGGACAGAGAAGGAGAGAAATCAGTTAACAAGGAAGGAATGTTTAACTGGAGGCTAATTGTGCTAGTGGCTTTTTCAAAGAAAATTTCTGTTTTTCAATAAGGTTGTTACTCAGTCTCACTGCCATGAGAGTCTCAGACAAGAAAGAACTAAGTAAATGGGAACTGAGTCTGAAGGCAGCTCAGCCCCTGTGCAGCCTCTTCACCTCCTCAAATATGCCTTCCCATTGATGCATGCCTCTAAGCTGCATCTTCTCATTCCCCCAACTATCTGCTTCTCATTGATGCAAGCCTTGAAGCTGTTCCCCTCATGCCCTTCCCATTGATGCATGCCTCGAAGCCGCACACTCTCACCTCCCCAATTATGTGCTTCCCATTGATGAATGCCTCAAAGCCGCACACAGCTGCCTTGCTGTCCAGAGGAAACACATATTTTGCCTCAATGGGCACATGATTTTGATTTGCGTATGTCTGAAAAACAGTGACCTGAAGAAGAAGAAGAAGAAAAAAAAATCCATATACTTGATTAAACCACATGGAACAACAACTAATAAAACTAATTACACACATTTCTTTTTGATTTCTTGAATTTTATTTGAGATATCTCTCAAATTCCTTCAAGGTTAGTGCGTTTCTAACAATCTCAAAAGTGAACACGGCATGTGGTAAAATGCCTGTGACATATTCAGGCAGCTCACACACACCTGGCTGGAATAAAAGTCTAAGAAACATTGATCTAGCAAAAGCATCATTAACATGGCTAGAAAAACAACCCGTTTTGCGTTGAGGGTTTTTTTTTTCTTTTTCTTTCTTTGTGGCACTGGGGGTCTATCAGTATCTGGCTTTGCTAGGCAAGCATTGTACCATGGAGTCATAATAGATCCTCAGCCACTATATTTTTATTCTGAGATAGAGTCTTACCCAGACTCCTTGAACTTGTGATTCTCCTGCCTCAGCCTCCCTGAGTGCAGGGATTATAGGTGTGGGGAAAAAAAATGCTTCTCCACTAAATACTTATAAACTAACTTTCCCTTATCATTATATATATATTTTGAGACTATATATATATATATATATATATATATATATATATATATATATTTTGTAGTCCAGGATGGTCCCAAACTAATGGCAATTCTCATGCCTCAGCCTTCTGAGTGCTGGGATTACAGGCATTCACCACTATACCTGGTTTATGTAATGTTGGGGAATTGGACACAGAGCCTTGCACCCGCCAGGCAAGTGCTCTAACTGCTGTGCTATTCCTTCAGCCCTCATCATATACCATGCATTTTTGTTTAATTCATATAACTGCAATCAAATTCTTATTTAACAGTTATATTCATTTAGGTATATATTATAAAACCATAGAAAGCATACCTGGGCCACAAAGTCTATTATTTTCCCCTTGATGTGAACATCCTTAAGAGGAACCAAATTTCCAGAGGTATCCTGAAGACCAGCCTTGACATTGTTTGGAGGTTTGGTGTCTGGTAACTGGTAATCTATATATCACAAATTTCACTGTTAGGGCTGGAGAAATGGCACAGCAGTTAAAGCATTAGCCTTGCAAGTGCAAGGCCCTGAATGAGTTAGATTCCCCAGCACCATATAAAGCTGGGCATGGTGGTGCACACCTATAATCCCAGCACACTGGAGGCTGAGGCAGGTAGACTGTCCTGAGTCCAAGGCCAGCATGGGATACAACAGTGAGTTCAGTACCAGCATGGACTACAGAGTGAGACCCTGTCTCATAAAAAGAAAAAAAAAAAAGTCGCTGTTATAGTTTTAAAGATGACCCTTGCTTTGTCAGTTTTTGATATCTTGAACTTTACTTCTTGCTTCATGTCCTAATATATCATATATTTTAGGAAAAATAAATAGCATACTATGATTTTCAACAGTCAATTTTGAAAAGCAGGTGACTTCACATGAGAAAAACAAGGTGATATTATGGTTTAAATCTAAAATACCCTGCAAAAACCTATCTAATGTGTTGTAAGGTGATTGAATCATGGGACACTAAACTCATGGATGGATTAATCCACAGATGATTTCACGTGCTCTCAGAAGGCTGGGCTTGCTTGGAGGGATGGGTCCCTGGAGGTGTGATACGGAAGCATGTATCTCCTCCCTGGCGAGCCCCTTTGCTTTCTGCTTCCTGACCACTGTTTAGTGAGCAGGTGCCCTGTGCCAGAAATGTATGGGTCATTTGGGTCATTTGTAAGTAAATGGATGAACCTTGAGAACGTCATGCTCATCAAAATGAATCTGACCCAGAAAGTTAAATATCATATGGTCTCTCTAATATAAGACCAATGCATAAAAACTGCAAAAGATATAGAAGATAAACATTGTGGAAAGGGAAAGTAGGAGGGGGATGAGAGGGTGGGAAGGGGAAAGGGAGGCGATATGTAAATAAAAACCAAGAAACACTACCGAACAAAAAAAGTAAGCATTTAACAGCTGAGCCATTTCTCTCACCCAAGACTTTTTTAAACCGCTCGCTTTGGGTGGCAAGCATTTATTCCTGTTTTGCTCATTTGCCTTACAACACACTGGCCACTAATTACAGACAAACTAGGAACCTGTGGAACATACTGCCACTGGCTCCTGGACTTGGCTACATTCCAAGCAGAGGGATCCTCACCCACTGAAATCATAGGCTGGATGAAGAATCTAGGAGAAGGGTCATCACAGAGCTAGACTGACTCCACATGCTCAATCTCAGCAGCACAGATTTAGGCAATTTAAGCATTTCCACTGACAGGAGGGTCTATGAAATAAGTCCTCTCTCCCACAAAGGCCAGTAGAGGACCATACAACTGACCAGCTCTCTCTAACCACTCACCTGAACCTGTTAAACACCAATGAAAGAACAGAGACAAAAACACCAGACTAATCCTGATTGTATAACTGCAAAACACTGCAGAGGTTACCCGAAGCAAACCGCGTGCCTGGAAGAAACTCATCCTATAAGTGTCAGTGTGAAGATGTGTGCAACTTAAAAAAGGAAAACAATCTTTCCTTCTTCCCTTGTTATTTCCTCTTTCTTTTTTGTTTTCTTTTTTTCCTTTTCTCTTTATCTCTTACATGTGAGGTGTTTGCATAAGGTAGAGAATAAAAACCCATCAGTGCTTTAAAATGAAAAGTACTTGTCATGGACTAAACAGGGTGATCCCCACCATAAACTGTGTATGGAGGAATCAAACACAAATTTTCAACTGGTAGTTATAATATCTGTCCTGTGGCTACCTCTAATTTCTTCTTCCCTCTTCTCTACACTACTTTCTCTCCATTCTTGACCCTCACTTCTGTTGTTATCCTCTATACCCGGTCCTATTGGTATCGGGCACCAATCCACCAATTTCCCAGGTTATCAAGGAAAAAAATTAAAACTGTCAAAACAAGCCTTAAACAATATGACTGGAATATGGTTGGTTCTGCATAAATTGATACAACAGGATAAATTGTTCTCTTTTTTGCAAAGCAGTATCTGAGTACCACTATAACACCATGCAGCCTGTAATCCCAATACTCCCAGCACTGTGAGGCTAAAACAGGAGGACTGCCATGAGTTAGAGGCCAGCCTGGCTACAGATTGAATTCAGGACCAGCCTGGACTACAGAGCAAGACCTTGTCTCAAAAACAAAACAAAGAAATAAAAAAAACCCAAGCCAACAAGATGGTCCCCAAAGTCCCTAACTCACCAAAGGCTAATTAATTAAATGGAGATAGAAGAGAAATGAACCAGAGAAATCTCAAAAGCCAAATGGTGGAAATGCTTGAGGAGTTAAAGGAGAATGAAACCACTTCCTTAAAATGTTTAATGAGGGGGACGGAGGAATAGCTTAGTGGTTAAAGTACCTGCCTAGCAAGCTCAAGACTTTGGATTCATTCCCCAGAACCACATAAGCAGGGTATGTTGGCATACTCTATAATCCCAGCACACAGGAGGCTGAGGCAAGAGCATTGTCATTAGGTCGAGGTCAGATTGGGCTACATAAGGTGTCCAGGACCAGCCTAGATTACAGAGCAAGGGCCTGTCTCAAAAAAAAGTAGTGAACTTAGGGAGGATATAATTAAACAGATTAAACAGTCAGTGAGATGAAAGACACAAGTAGTATGATGGCAGAGCTAACCAAGACAAGATGTGAGTAACCAATATGAGCAAACAATTAGAAAATATGAAGACACCAAGAGGAATCCAGGTGATGAAAACCTCAGTGGAAAGTTATGGGCAACTGAGTAACTGACACAGGGATAGAACCTTAAAAACTGAAGACAAAGATGAAGCTATGAATCATATAAAATCAGCAAGTCAACAAGGAGGCTAGATCCAACAACTAGATGATTCAAAAATCCTCAGAATCATAAGAGTAAATGAAAAATTAGAATATTAAGCTAAAATCTTAAAAAGCTCACTTGCTGGGTTCCGGTCAAGATGGCGGTTGAGTAACAGCACTGCACAAAGTCTCCTCATCAACTCACTTAAAAAGTCAAGAAGATAGTTGCATGTTCAGTATAGCTAGGAAAGAGAGGTGCATCCCCAGAAACTGAAAGGTGACCAGTAGGAGGCCAGAAACTCCGAAGGATCATCAAAACCAGAGAGGGTAAAAAAAATCGCTGTGGTCCAGATAGCCGCCGCAGCTGGCTGCAAACGGCTCCCAGAGGAAAGCTCTCGGGCACCTGAACATCTGACTGTATGGAGCTGGAGAGGATGGAGCACACAACAACGGGACAAGAGGCTGTGGGCAGGTCAGAAGCAGCTGACTCAGCACGGCCCTACGCTGCCGGCACCCACAGATCATAAACAAGGTTCGGAGGCCAGAACCTCAGCACCAGGTAAGCGCGGATCCGGACTAGTGGGAATCACTGGCTGCGGGTGGACCCAGCCTCAGAAGCATCAACTGGTGGGTGTGTGTACTACAACTGCAGTGTGCGCTCCCCCTAGAAAAGGTCCCGGGATCCCAGATCAGAAACGAGACTCAACAGCCATCACAGGCAGTGACGTCAGCAGGAGCCATTCACTTTTCCTGCGCACCAGAGACAGTCAGAGGTAGCAGTACTATGGGGAAATGTGGTAACAAATCTTACACAAAAAGATCTGATTCCCCAGGGGAGGGTGCAAGGGGTGCTGAAATTGCAAAACCCAAAGAAAAGGACAAAAATGATGGCAATCTCTGGGCCCAGATAGTCAGTGAATTAAAGCAGGAATTAAAGGAGGAATTAAACCAGGAAGCAAAGAAGGAAATAAATCAGACAGTGCGAGAACTACAAGAACACTTAGCTAAGCATAAAGCAAGCCTTGAAAAGGAATTAGAGGAGACCAAAGAAGAATTGGGGAAGCGCAGGCACAATTCTCCTACAAAAAGACCTGAAACCCCAGGAGATGAAGTCAGGGTAAATAAAGATGAATATGGCAAAAATGATGGCAACTTCTGGGTTCAGAAATTCAGTGAATTAAAAAAGGAATTAAAGCAGGAAATTAAACAGACAGCAGAAGAGCTACACCAATACATAGATAAGCAAAAGGCAAGCCCTGAAAAGCAGCTAGAGGAGACCAGAGAAGAAATATACCAGAAGATAATGAAGACAAAACAAGAAATTAGAGAAGAACACAACAGAGATATAGAAAAATTCAATGCAGATATTCAGGAAATGAAAAACACACAGGTAATAATAAACAACCACTTTAAACAACTTCAGAATAGCATGGCAGACCTAGAAAATAAAGTGACTAAGCTGCAACATACAGGCCATGAAGAATACAAAGTAAATAAAGAAAGTGAATCATTACAACGGCTGATAGATGATTCCAGGAGAAATAACCTCAGAATTATGGGAATCGAGGAGAAGACTGAGGACAAAACAAAAGGCTTAAAGGACATGTTTAATGAAATAATGGAAGAAAATTTCCCAAATCTAAGAAGAGAAATGAACATGGAACTTTTGCAGGCATATAGAACACCAAACAACTTTGATCAGAAGAGATCCTCATCACAACACATCATAATTAAAATTCTAGAAACCCAACACAAAGGGAAAATACTAAAAGCGGTAAGAGAAAAACAGAAGGTGACCTACAAAGATAAGCCCATCAGGATAATGGCAGATTTTTCAATCCAAACTCTAAAAGCAAGGAAATCGTGGAGCAATATCATCCAAGCACTAAAAAACATAGATGCCAGCCAAGACTGCTATATCCAGCAAAATTATCTTTTAACTTAAAGGGAGAACTTAAAACTTTCCACGACAGAGAAAGCTTAAAGGAATTTTCAGCCACTGAGCCAGTATTGCAGAAAATACTTAAAAGAAACTTGGACAGTGAAAGGGAGACCAGTGACACCAATGACCCCAGAGGAAAAGTGACAACAGCTACAGGAGAAGGAGCTGAGAAAAAAGTAGGTTAGTAATCAGTGAAGTATGAGTAAATAAGATATAAAAGTTAGGAAATTAAGAAATAACCAGATTTGCCTACATGTCTGTTGCTTTAAGTATATTTATGTGGTATAGATTTAAGTTCATTTAATGCAGCAATGTGATATAGTTTTAACTTTGTTTTGTTGTAGCAATTCACTTATTAGGTCACTAATGAAAGTTTATCCTAAGGAAACTGATTGATGTAAAGATAACCTTGTGAATGTACAAATATGCACCTTCCAGCATTCAGCTAAGGCAACTGAATTTTATTTATTTATTATTTTTTCTTCTTTCCCAAACTAACTAGTCTTTTGAACTACATGCTTATAATTATTTTCTAGTGTGAACTGGTGGGTAAGGCCAGGTTTAACAATAACAACAAAGATGTAGGAAAATGTGGAAAAAAAAACTTTTGGTGAATATCCCAATGAAGGGATTAGTTGGATTCAGAGAGGAGATATCAAGATTTGACTGCTGTGAACCTATTAGAGGAATAGGAAGCTGGGGTAGAGTGGTGACTTGAGTGAAATGATTTAGGCGTGGAAGATTAATATGTTAAACACCGTATGGTTTCTCGGACTTGGAAAACCCAGAACACAGACATTCTTTGGAACCATATGAAGTGATAGCTGGAGCTGGGGGAAGGGACAGGGAGGAGGTGGGAGAGTAGGAGATGGGAAGGAATTGTGAAGTCGATGTGATACATAGATGTACGAAACACCCAAATTCATTGTAAATACTATGTATTACATTTGTATATTAATAAAAATTGTGGGGAAATAAAGCTCACTTGCTGAAACTGCAGCAGAAATATATTCAAAAACAGAAAAAGAAGTGAACATTCAGGTAAACAAGGATTACTGAACCCCACATATACATGGCCAAAACAGAACCTCCCCATCACATCATGATAAAATTCCAGGTATCTAGCACTAAAAGAATACCAGATGCTGTCAGGAAGAAACAGTAAGTAAGCTATGAAGGCAAGCCTCTCTTAGGAATAGTAAATTTCTACACTAGAACAAACAAAAAAGAAACAAAAAGAATATAGCAATCCTAAATAAACAACATAATGACTCAGCTCAAGGTGCTAGAAAAACAAGAAAAATATAAACCCTAAACTAAAGAAAGGGGAGACAGGGCCAGTACAGAGGTTAAAGTGCTTGCCATGCAAGCACAGGGCCCTCTTGAGCTGATTCCTCGGCACCACAGAAAGCTGGACATGGTGGCACACACCTGTGATCCCAGCACTTGGGAGACTGAAGCAGGAAGATTGCCAGAAGCCAAAGGCCAGCCTGGGCTACATAGTGAGATCAGGACTAGCCTGGGGCTACACACAGAGACCATCTCAAAAAAAAAAAAAAAAAAAAAAAAAAAAAAAAAAAAAAAAAAAAAAAAAAAAAAAAAAAAAAAAAAAAAAAAAAAAAAAAAAAAAAAAAAAAAAAAAAAAAAAAAAAAAAAAAAAAAAAAAAAAAAAAAAAAAAAAAAAAAAAAAAAAAAAAAAAAAAAAAAAAAAAAAAAAAAAAAAAAAAAAAAAAAAAAAA
>PVKB01004316.1:37622-58617 GCA_004027205.1 Ctenodactylus gundi | reverse complement strand
GGAAGACATTAAAAGGACTGCCAACAGAAATGAGACAAGACCAAAAGGAAACAATACAAAATATCAACAGATAGTGAAGCTAATTCTTTGAAAAGATTAACAAGATCAAGAACAAATAACATTATAGCTAAACTTACCAAAAGAAGGAAACAAAAGTCCCTGCCAATGCAATTAGAAACAAAATAGGTGAAATCAACGAACAGTGTTGAGAGCCAAAGGAACTACTCTGGACACTTCTGTTGTAATAAACTGAAAATAAATTTCTAGCCACATATGTACCAAAACTGAATCAAGAAGATGTGAAAATCCTGAATAAACCAACAACCAGCAATAAAATGGGGCAGTAATTTTTAAAAATACCAATTAAGAGAAGCTCAGGTCCTAAGAGAGTCACTGCTGATTATCAGAACACTTGTCAAATGCTTCCAGGAAATCTAAAGGGAAAATACAATGCTTAGACTGTTCCTCAAAGGCAAGCATAACCTATCACCACAAACAAACAAAGACTCAACAATAAAGAAAACAATAGGCCCAGTTTTCTTAATGCTCATAGATGTAAACATCTTTAAAAAGATACTTACAAACAGAATGCAGTAAATCATTAAAAGATTATATATCACAATTGAGTTGGCTTTATCCTGGGATTACAAGAATGTTTCAATATATGCAAATCAAGAGCATAATATATCACATATAGAAACAAAGTAATTTAAATAGGAAGGGAAGAAGTCAACTTGTCTCTATTCTCAGGGGACACCACCATGTCTAACCACTATATTTCCTGATTAAAAAGTGATTTGGAACTAAAGAAGCAGCTTAGGGATAGAGCACTTATCTAGCAAGCCAGGCCCAAGGTTGATCTCCAGTATAGCAAAAAAATTAATTAATAAAAAGTAATATAATCCCAACCAAAAGCATTAACATGATTTTTCCCCCTTTTATTTGGAGATAGGGTCTTGCTTTGTTTCCTAGGCTGGTCTTGAATTCAACTCAAGTGATCTTCCTGCCTCAATCTTCTTTGTAGCAGAGATTATCACCATATGTCATTAAGCTGTTAACATGCTTTCACAGATTTATTAAGTAAGCTGGGGCTCCTCTTTTTCTGAGAAGTGATCCTTTCAAAGACTTACACTGATACTAACACATAAATGGGTAATCACAAGCTATGGCTTATTTTTACTTCTCTCATTTGATCCTAGGGCAATAGTTAATTCTACTGATATTGCTGACATTCCAAGCTGACAGCAGTTAGAACACAGACTCATTTATGTGATTTGCCCAAGTTGCCACAGCCTACCGAGTGGTCAGCGTTGAGCCCAACCTTTCTGATTCTAATGTGGTGCTTTCTGCCTATTTACTTCCATTACACTTCCTATACTCCAATACTTTAAAGTGGTCACACAGGTGGTATGGCTTGGATGTGGTTTGTCCCTAAAGATTCATGTCCTGGAAGCTTAAGTCCCAATACAGTGATGTTAGGGTCCATAGGCCTTTAAGAGACACGGTCTACTGGAAGGCCCTTCCTGGCCCTTGCCCACTTCTGGCCTCTGTCTTGCACTGTTTCTGCTGTGACTCCACGCACTATGAAGTCCTTATCAGAGTCAAGCTAATGCCACTGTTAATGTTCTTCTTTTTTTTAAAAAAAATACATTTTTTGAGACAGGGTCTTGCTCTGTTGTCTAGGCTAGTCTCAAACTCCCTATGGAGTCAAAGCTGACCTTGGAACTTCTGGAAATCCTGCCACAGTCTGCCAACTGCTGGGATTACAGGTGTGCATTACTGTGCCCAGTTAGTGTAGTGCTGGGCAATTGAATCCAGAGCCTTGAGCTTGCTAGGCTAGTTAACAGTTTTAACTGCTACTCCTATTCCTGCAGCCCTGTCCTTTAACTTCTAAAACTGTGAGCTAAATACATTTTTTGAGTAATATCCTCAGCCTCAGACATTTCATTATAGTTTGAGAAAACAGAAACACACAGTGCATTTTCATACTGGCCGCCCCTGTGAGAAGAGGCTTGATACAGGCATGTCCCCGTCAGAGCATCATTCTGCTGCCATTTCCCCTCTCTTGCATCCTCGCTTTAATGTTGTCAAAATATAAATGAAAATGAAATATTTATGTATGATGTCATAGGTAATGTTATAAAACATGAATATACTTGAAAATTCCACTGAAAATGTAATGTTTTAGTTCTGTAAATATTATCACACAAAACAGAATTTCAGGAAATTGTTTTACCTTCAACCTCTAAAATATTTGAGAACTCAGGTCTGTATTCCTCTAGTTCAGTATTATCATAACGATGAAAGTCCTTTATTTGGTCTCCAGGTATGCAAAATTTAATAATATATTTCATTTTAACCTGATTGGTTTTATATACAACAAATTCATCATCCTAGAACAAATAAATTATTAGATGGTTAAAAAAAAGCAGCAACAGATCTTTAGAAGATATTCTCACAAAAGCAGAATTTCACCTTTTTTTTAAGATAGGGTCTCACTTTGTAGTCTAAGCCGGTCCTGAACTTAGAAGGTAGCCTAGGCTGGCGTTGAGCTCATGGCAATCCTCCTGCCTCAGCCTCTACAGTGCTGGAATTACAGGTATGTGCCACCATACCCAGCTTATGTGGTGCTAGGGAATCAATCCAGAGTCTTATGTTTGCTACCCAAGTTTTTAAACTGCTGAGCTACAACCCCAACCCCTTGATGATTTAGAGAATACTAACTCAAGTAATTCATATACAATAAATAAATAAAAACACATTTAATAAAAATAGGAAAAACCTATGGCTGTTTTTAGGCATTCCAGTCTCTCTTTGCCTCTTTCATTACTTCTTCATTTGTTAATGGTGCTGGGGATTGAGCCCAAGGCCTTACCCATTCTAGGCAGGTGCTATACCACCAAGCTATACTCCCAGCACATTCTGTTTCTTTTCCTTCTCTTTTCTGTTTTTGAGATAGGGCCTTGCTCTGTAGTCTAGGCTGTTCCTGAATTCACTATGTAGCCCAGGCTGACCTAGAACTCATAGCAACTCTCCTCCCTCAGCCTCTTAAGTACTAACATGACAAGCAAGCGCCATGATGCTCAGCACTTTTATGTTTCTTGATATAAAAATCCCCCAGGGACTGGAGGAATAGCTCAGTGGTTAAAGCGTTTCACCAGCAAGCTCAAGGCCCAGCACTACATAAACTGGATGTGGTGGCGCAAGCCTGTAACCATAGCATTCTGGAGGCTAAGGCAGGAGGACTGCTGTGTGTCTGAGGCCAGCCTGGGCAACATAACGAGTTCAGAACCAGCCTGGACTACAGAATGAGATCCTGTCCTCCCCGCCCCCCGCCCCCCACCAAAAAAAGAAATAAAGAAAGAAAAGAAAAGAAAAAAAAAGAGTATAAAGATACCTCAAAGTCCATAGAATCTGAGACTGTTTCCGAAACTCCATGCACACTATCATAGCCTGGTGGTGCTTCAGTCAAGGAAAAGTCTTTCTTGAATAAGTCCATACACTTTCCAAGGGCTACATCACAGACAATCAGGAATCTAGAGCCATCTGTCTCTCCTGGGTGTGAGTACTTAATGCTTGTACTGAGTAAGAAAGGAAATAAACACATATTTATAACTTACAAGTGTACGTCGACAGCACTTTATTGCACAAATGGGAATCTGAATCCAAACTCTGAAATATTACTAAACTTTTTGAGCACTAGTAGGGCACATGCACAAAAAATCCCATTCCTTATGACATGTAATGGGCTGCAGTAGGACACAAATGCACTAGAAGTGTGTAACATCACTTTTAAGCTATGTGTGGAAGGTATATAGGAAACCCAAATGAATTTTATATTTACATATTTTATAAATTTATATATTTTATATGTATTTACATGTTATAGACTTTGGGTCCTAACCCCAAAATATCTCATTATGTAAATGTAAATATCCCCAGATCAGAAAAAGTAGAAGATTTAAAACACTTTCGGTCCTATGTATTTCAGATAAGGATACGGTAGTGCTGAAAAGACTTTCCTGGCAAACCATTCCAAGTAGCACTGCTATTAAAATATCTAAAAAGATTCAAGTTAGAATTTTATTATGTATTTGATCAGTTACTTTTAAAGTTAATTAACCAATGGTGCTGGGGTGATAACCCAGGGCCTCACATATGTAGGTAAGTATTCTACCACTGAGCCACATCTTCAGCCCTCTTTAAAATTTTTAATATAAAGCCAGGTATGGTGATACAGGCCTGTAATTCCATACAGGAGAGCTGAACTCAGGGCCTTGCACTTGCTAGTGTTCTAACTTCAAGGCTGAGGCAGGAGGACTGCAAGTGCAAGCTGGCCTGGGCAACTCCTTTTTTTTTTTTTTTTTTTTTTTTTTTGAGATAAGGTCTTGCTCTGTAAGCCCAGGCTGCTTCTGAACTCACTATGGAGCCCAGGCTAGCCTTGGGTTCACAGCAATCCTCTTGCTTTAGCCTCCCAAGTGCTGGGATTACATGTAGGCACAACCATAACTGGCTTATGTGGTGCTGGAGAATCAAACTCAGGGCCCTGGGCTTGCTAGGTAGGAGCTTTTACTGCTGTGCCATTCCTCTAGCCTGAGATCCCTCCCTAAAATAAAGAAAAACAAAAAGAACAGGGCCTGGATCCAAAAATGCAAAGGACCTGGGTTCAATTTTCAGTATTGCAAAAAATTAATAAAACAAATATTTATATTGTCCTTAGTTGTGCCAGGCAGTGCTCAAAGCACTTTAATCCTGAGGAGAACTAAATCCTAATTTTAGTCATTTACTAAAATACCTACATGCTACCAGATTGGTTAATAATAAGAAAAAACCCTGCACTGTTTATTACAAAAAATTACATTGGATTCTTTTCACGAAAGCTCAGAAAGGACATTAAATACCAAGTGAGTAAGAGCTGGCAAAAAGAAAAGACAGATATTACAATCTCACACATCTTATGAAATCAAATGGAGATATAACAACTTCTAATGATGCCCAAATTAGGGACTATTTTCTTTTGTTCAGAAACTGGCTGCTTTAATAAAGTCATTTTCTAAGTCCAGTATGGTGGTGCACTCCTGTAAACCTGCACTCAAGAGGCGGAGGCAGGAGGTTTGACATGTGTTTGAGGCCAGTGTGGGCAGCACAGTGAGTTCAGGATCAGCCTGAACTACATACAGAGACCCTGTCACAAAAGAAAGAAAGAAAAAAAAAAAAGCCATATTCCTGTTAGGAACACAGTGTATGCTTTGAGGAGGGCAACAATTTTGGAATCTATCATGATATATATATATATATATATATATATATATATATATATATATATATATATATATTAAAGATCAAGACCAAAATGTCAAAGAGTTATCAGGAGGACCCTTCTTTGTTCCACCCCTAAGACTTGCAGGTTTGTTTGTTTGTTTTGAGGCAGGGTCTCCTTCTGTTATCCAGGCTGGTCTTGAACTCACTATGAAGCCCTGGTTGACCTCAAACTCACAGCAATTCTGCCTCAGTTTCCCAAGTACTGGAATTACAGGTCTGCACCACCATGCCCAGCATACGTAGTCCTGGAGAGCTGAACTCAGGGCCTTGCACTTGCTAGTGTTCTAACTGCTGTGCTATTCCTCTAGTCCAAAGACTTGCAATTAAAAAAAAAAAAGATTTTCAGTATTTCTGCTATAAAGCCCTCTCCTATGAGCACCTTCCTGACCCTGTAATTCACACACAATGCCTCCATCCCACTGGTCATGACCTTGGGTGGCCCTCTCTAAGTACCTCCTCTCTTCTCGCCACCACCTTGACAAAGAGGTAACCCATCTCTTCTGTTTCCCAACTAGTTCACAATCCACCACAATTGGCTCGACTCTGACTTTAGTTTTTAAGAAGGAAAAGAACACACATATTTATTATGTTTTCAGGACTTCTACAAGTTTTTCACTGAAGCCATGCTTCAGTCACTGAGGACTTCAACCTTGTTAAAATTAACTGAATGCTCACAAAAAATATGCCAACGTCTACATATCTTACTTTATAATATACATACACACATACATACATACATATATTTTCTCTCTCTCTCTCTCTCTTTCTCTTTCTTTCTTTCTTTCTTTCTTTCTTTCTTTCTTTCTTTCTTTCTTTCTTTTTGGAGACAGGGTCTCACTCTGTAGCTCAGGCTGGTCCTGAACTCACTATGGAGCCCAGGCTGGCCCTGGACTCACAGTAATCCTCCTGCCTCAGCCTTCAGAGTGCTGGGATTATAAGCAGGCACCACCACACCCAGCTTACATGGTGCTGGGGAATGAACTAGGGTACTTAGTGCTTGCTAGATAAGTTTTAATTGCTGAGCCATTCCTCCAGCCCCTTACTTTGTAGTATTTGGATGTAGGAATTTATGACATAAATGCTTAGGAAATGATAAGGAGAGACCTCTAAGTGTAGCTGGGGGCTGCTGGCTTTCCACAGAGACTGCAAAGGCCAAAGTCCCCTGCATCTTGCTGTGGGTGAGCACCCACAGGGAAGGGCCCCAGAGTCCAGTGTCCCCATCCGTGGTACAGTGGGTGAGCACCCTGAGAGAAGGCCTCCAGTGTCCTTTGTCTCCATCTGTGGTACAGTGGGTGAGTACCCAGAGGGAAGGCCCCCAGTATCCTGTGATACAGTGGTAAAAGAGGACTTATTTCAGGGTACTGTTCTAAGGATTCAGAGAACATATATGTAAAAGCTCTTAACAGATTCAACTCACCAAGATGATCTGAAACATGATTTCTCTAGACAGTTGCCATGAAAGACATCCTTCTCTAGTACACTGGTTTCTTTCAATGCTCTCTCTCATGGGTGAGAAACTCCCTCACCAAGGAAAGATCAAAGGAAGTACACAGCAAATCCTTAGTAGATGGACCACACCAACCTGAGGGAGTCACTGAAGTAGATCCCACTGCCAAGATTTCCAATGTCTGTTCTGTGGATGCCACGGTCCTCAACTACTTTGGGTAAAAGCAAACCCCTGAAAAAGGAAAAGTATTATAATGATTTGCCATAAAAAGGAATCTTTTATTATAGCCTCATAATTGCAGCCGACAGGTATTAATTAAAAATGCACATCAAGGGACAATTGGCCCCGTGGATATGTGGGTTCCCTATCTGTGGATTCAATCAAACATGAGCTGAAAATTGTTGAAAAAATAAGTTTATCTCCACTGAACATGTACAAACCAGACTTTTTTTTTTCCAGACCAGACTTTTTTTTCCAGTTACCATTTCCTAAACAATATGGCATAACAGCTATTCACATGGTATTCACATTGCATTAAGTCATCTAGCGATAATTTGATGAATATAGAAACAATTATACAAGTTCTATGCAAATACTACAACATTTTACATAAGACTTGTGTGCATCTAAACATTTTCATATATGAGGTTGTCTGAGAAGAAATTCCCTGAGGATACCAAGGCTTGAGCATGAGCAGAGCTCTGCCTGCCATTAAAATATCATCAGCTTACAACCACTATGAAAAGCAGTATGGAGATTCCTCAAAAAGCCAAAAATATGGGCTGGAGGAATGACACAGTGGTAAAGCGCTTGTCTAACAAGTGCAATTCAATTCTCCAGCAACACATAAACCAGGCATGGTGGCCAATACCTGTAATCCCAACACTTGGGAGGCTGAGGCAGGAGGATTGCTGTGAGTTTGAGACCAGCCTATGCTACACAGTGAGTTTAGGACCAGCCTGGGCTACAGAGTGAATGCTATCTCAAAAGAATAAAAGGTCAAAATAAATATTCCATTTGATCCATGGATACCTCTTCTGGATATCTTTCCTAAAGAGTTAAAAGCAACATATAACAGAGATTCAGGTGTTTACAGCAGCACAGCTAAATTGTGGAAGATGCTGAAACATTCAGCAATAGACTAACAGCTACAAAAAAATGTGTGACATGCACACAGTGGAGTACTACTCCACCATAAAGACCGACAGATTCAAGGCATTTGTAGGTCAATAGACACAACTTAAGACCATCATGCTTTGTGAAATGAGATTCAGAAGGTTAAATATCACATGGTTTCTCTAACGTAAGAAACCCAGAATACAAATAAATAATGGAGTCGAGTGGATGAAATTGTTGGGAGTTAGAGGGGGATGGGGTAGGGGAGGACAAAAATGGGGGAAGCGAAGGGATTGTGAAATTGACCCAATATGTATCTGCACAAGTTCTCAACTCAACTGAATCACTGTATATCACATATATACTAAGAAGAATAGAGAAAATAAATATGTTTTAAAAATTAAATAAGGGGCTGGAGGAATGGATTAGAGGTTAAAGAGCTTGTCTAGCAACTGCTAAATCAAATGCTAAGTACCCGAGTTCGATTCCCCAGCACCACATAAGCTGGGTGTTTTGGTGTACTCCTGTAATCCCAGTATTCAGGAGGCTGAGACAGAAGGATTGCCTTGAGTCCAAGGCCAGCCTGGACTCCACAGTGAGTTCAGGACCAGCCTGAGCTACAGAGTGAGACCTTGCCTCAAAATAAATAAATAAATAAATAAATAAATAAATAAATAAATAAATAAAATAAAACGTTATCAGCTATTACTGTTTTTTTATTACTGTCTACCCAAGCTGCACTGCTGTCCCTAGCTCCTTCCTCATTCAAGTAAGGTCCCAGCATAAACACAATGCCGACTGCACCTGCCCTCACTCAAGACCTTATGGACTTCTAGCATTCAGAAGACTCTTCACAGTCAAAGTGAAACTGTTTATTCTTCCCAAGGCAGGTGATGGGAGATTTTGTGTTTTTGATTATACAAATATCTATTTTTGTTTTCTTGTTTTGTTTTTGAGAACAAGATCTCGCCATATAGCCAAGGCTGCTTTTGTACTCCCTATGTAGTCCAGGCTGGCCCTGAACTCATGATCCTTCAACCTCAGCCTCCAGGATGGTGGGATTAGTGGCATGTGCTGCCATGCTTGACTTGAATTAGTTTTATAAAATAGCTTTTGGGTTTTGGTCCTGCATAGAAAAGTCTCCTTTTTTCTCTCATTTTCTTTCCTTTTCTTCTTTAAGAATTAGGGAGTGAACTCATAGTCTTTGCACTGACTATATCCTCAGTCCTTTTTATTTTAGGACAGGTTCTCACTAAATTGCTAAAACGCCCAGGCTGGACTTCAACATGTGATCCTCCCAGAGTACTAGGATTACAGGTATATGCCACCATACCCAGCTTGTATGCTTCTTTTTAACTTAGTTTTTGGCTTGTTTTGCAATGCTAGAAATCGAACCCAGAATTTCATGTATTCAAGGCAAGTCCTCTACCACTGAGCCATATTTAAGCCTTTAAGTTTCTTCTTGGGTGGAGCTGAAGAAACAGCTAAGTGGTTAAGTGCTTGCCTAGCAAGTTCAAGGCCCTGAGTTCAATTTCCCAGCACCACATAAAGCCCGGGCATGGTGGTGCACACCTGTAATCAAAGCTGTTGTGGTTAGGCTCTGGAGTGTCCCCTAAAAGTCTCATGTATTTTAATGTTATGGATTGTCTATGGAACCATGTGATGTTGGTGGACTGGGGTCTAGTCTGGAGGAGTGGATTACAGTTAAGTTAGGATTAAAGGTGTGTAAGTTAGGATTAAAGACATGCAAGTTGGGATTAACAGTGTGGATGCAAGAGAGGCTAGTCACTGGGTGGAGACTTGGAAGGATATATAAGCTGCATCCTGCCTTCCTTGGAGGACTAGAGGAGGACTGGGACTAGGACTGGTCTCAACATCTCTCAAGTTGCCTTCCTGTTTGTGATGTCCTGAGAAGCTGCCTCCACCTCTGTCTCTGCCACGTACTTCGATTGCTGCTGGCCACCCCTGAATGGACTGTGACTTCTGAAACTGTGAGCTAAAATAAACCTTTCCTTTCCTAAATTTGTGGGTGTTGGGTATTGAGTCACAGCAACGAAAAAGTAACTAAGACACCGGCGCTCAAGAGACTGAGGCAGGAGGACAGCTGGGAGTACAAGGCCAGCCTGGGCTAGTGAGTTCAGAACTAGCAGGAACTAAAGAGCAAGAACACGTCTTCTCCCCCTTCCCCCCACAAAAAAACCCCTAAAAACCTCCTTTCCTCATAAATACTTAATTAGAACCTAAATGTGCTCATAATTCCTACAAGCCCTTTGACTTTAATTTTAGCTTTAATATATGGTCATCCAAAGCAAACAGAAAATTAAAGTTATGCTTTGGATAAATACAACTCACAGTATCTACACACTAATTTCTAGTCTAGACCTTTCCCTTTAAGTACCAGAGTATCCTAAGATTAGATCTACATAGCAGAGTAATGAAACCTAGAGCCCCTTTTCTCCATGTCTTCAAGGAGCAATCCAGATCTCTCTGTAGCACTCTCATAGGATGCTTCCCTGGCAAGCTGAAGACCCTGAGTTTAATTCCTTACCATGACATAAGCTGGGTGTGGTGGTGCACACCTGTAATCCCAGCACTTGGGAGGCTGAGGAAGGATTGCCCTGAGTCCAAGGCCAGCTTGAACTTCATAGTGAGTTCAGGACCAGTCTGGATTATAGAGCAAGTCCTTGTCTCAAAATGAATAAATAAATAACATACTTCATTATGAAGAGAATAATTTTCTCTGGAACAAACTAAATTGGTTGCTTTTAACTGAGAAGACCTATATAGTGTGTTGTTTGTTTCTGTGGTGCTAGGAATCAATGACTTACATAGTTAAGAGAGGAGTAAAGAAAGTAAACACCTCACTTCTGTGAGGCTGGAAATTTTGAAAGATAAAGATAGCATCCCCTTACCGAGACAAGATTCCTACAATATTTCGTACAGAAGATCCATGCAATAATGGTCTCACGTTGCCAAGTCTGCTCAAAAACTCAGTGGCTTCATTCACTCTGCCAACTCTAAATATCTGCAAGATGTCTACTGGAGTTTTACTGTAAGAATTAGAAGGAAGACCTTGAGAATACATAATTGGAAGCAAACCAAACAAATCACTATTCACTGAAGCAACCTCAATGCAACTCAAATATCCACTGTTCACATAATGAGTTCTAACACAATACATTCTGGCAATACCATGTAGCTATTTAAAAAGTCACATTCACAGAAAATAAAGGTAGGATGTAAAAATTACAGTAAAATACCTTTTCTTTGAAATAAAAGGCTTTATTGAGCCATTACTGATGATGATCAGAAAAAGAAAAGATACGGTCTTGTGGAAAATTTCATTAACTACCAGCAACAGGGCTAGGCAGCAGTAGGAAAAACATCCCTACAGAAACCTAAAACATCACAAAACTTTGTGCATGATGTTATCTCAAATTCTGTCATGTATATAATACAGAGTATGTAATCAAGTATATATACCATTTCACTCACTTATATGTGTAAACAGATTGAGGTCATCTATTCACCCATCCATTCCACAAATAGTTTGGTTCAATACTTTCCTAGGCATTGGCAGTGGGAGAGCATGATCCCTGGATCTTATATTATAATGACACAAAATTATAAAATATCTTGTTTTATGTGGTACAAAGGAAACTAACCAGGTTCAGAGAAAGAGTAGTCAAGAAGACCACTCCTCAGAGATGACACTTACTGGAGCATGGAATAATACATGTATTTTAACATATATCTTGTTGTTAAAGAAAAATGGGTAAATGGGAAGGAGAGGAAAGGGTTTACAGCAGGCAGTATGTGGCAGCAGACCAAAGGCAGCTGTGGCGTGGATGAAAGGAAGGTCCCTGAGGAAAGCCACTTGGATGCAGAGTGGACAGAGCATGGGTCATTCCAGGCGGCCAACTAAAATGGGAAGATTTGGGAAGAAGATGGGTGCTGCCACCTTAGCCATGCCAATGGGCTATGCACATTGCATACGATACAACCACACACTCAGAGGTGTCCCTCTGATGCCTTGACACTTACTACAGAGGGATATTTATAATGCAGAAACCAATATAGTCACCAACCAGGACATTCATTTCAGAGAACTGGCTGGCTCCTACAGTGAGGTTAAGCAAGAGCAATTCTATCTGGGGTATGTTCTACACCAGATGTTAACCATCATTACATTATCTCTGCATGGGATTTTGGGTGAGTTTTAACTTTCTTCATAGTTAAAATACATGCATATTTTCTACATTGTTTTTTTTTTTTTTTTTGGCAGAGGACATCATATTGGTTAGCTTTCATGTTGCCAGCACAAAATGCCTGGCACACACAACTTAAAGAAGGAAGTGGATTATTTGGCCCTGGCTTTCAGAGGTTTCAGTCCATCTTTAGCTGCCTTCAAGGCAGGAACCACTGTGGTGGAAGGACATGGTGCAGCAGAGCTAAGAAGCCAAGTAGAGGGTAAGAACCCAGAGATGAAAGGGCTAAGGACAAGACACACTCCCGTAGGCCACACCCACAACCCACACAGACACACAAAGATCATGCTTTACTAATCCCCTAATGGGCTCTCAAGTCCGCCAGCTAACAGTCAGACTGACCACCACAGACTAATCTTACATCAGGAAAAATTTTTGTGAAGGAATTATTTTCATGAAGTGAGGTAATTCTAATATTTTGAGCAGCAAAATCTTTCCCTGAGAGAAGAGCATGTCTAGTGCAGAAACACTTTACTGCTTAGATGAGAGGGAGATGAGCCACCAAGAGCTTGCCTGGGTGGCATTAAATGGCTAAGCTGCAGCTCACCCTCCCCAGGGCTTACACCGCTCTTCTCCCCCTTTTCCCTCTGGAGAAAGCCATTTAACTTCTCTCCTGATTCCACCTTCACTGTCGACGGGCTCTTAATTAGACACCAAGATCAAAAGTCAAACACTAACACATCCTATTTAAAAAAACTGCAGCCCTTCCTTTTGAGCAGGCAGCAGTGACAGCCACTTGTGTAGATTCGGCCAAGATTAACACTGGGGCCTTCTGCAGCAAGAAGCAGGAGCTGCTAAAATAGATGCACGACCAGAAGGTGGGGGGGCTTTCTCAGCTGAGGGTTGCCAGAATAACAGGCAGGTGGAGCCCAAGCTTTCCAAGATCCAAGTTGTCTGCAAATATATTGCTAGTGTTCTCACTGTTATTAACCAGACTCAGAAAGAAACTTCAGGAAATTTTACAAGAGCAAAAAGTATAAGCCACTGAACCTGAGGCCCAAAAAGACTAGAGCCATGCGCCACTGGCTTAATAAGCACAAGGAGAAGCTGAAGACCAACAAGCAGCAGTGAACGGAACAGTTATACCCTCTGCGCAAAAACACCGTCAAAGCCTGAGCAGTATTGTGACAATAAAACACAAATCTTTGATGCTAAAAAAAATCAAACCAAACCAAACCAACAAAAGACCCCACAGCCATATTAGTAGTGCATAGAGGAATCAGAAATGGATTTTGAGGATGAATGACAAAAGGAATAAAATTTTAAAACAGTCTGAATTAGTTTATAGGGGAGGAACATGGGGGTGTGGTTCTAGCAGGTACTGGAAAATCATCTCTCAAAACAACTACCCTCCCATCTGGATTTGCTCATTTCCATTGTGCAAATCCTTCCACTACAGCCAACTGAGGCTACTAACAATATACAACCAGTTCACAAACAGTAATACAGATTAAATAATATGTAATAATATAAATAATAATAAAATAAATTCCAAATTTATTTTGTTTGAGACAGGATCAGGGCTGGAGGAATGGGACAGTGGTTAGAGTGCTTGGCCCTGAGTTCAATTCCCAAGCACCACCTAAAAGCCAGGTGTGGTTGCCCACGCCTGTAATCCCAGCCCTGAGGCAGGAGGACTGCCGTGAGTCCAAGGCTAGCCTGGTCTACATAGTGAGTTCAGGACTAGCCTGGGCTGTAGAGTGAGATCCTATCTCAAGCAAAACCAAACAAACAAACCCCCCCCCCCAAAAAAAAAAAAAAAAAACAGAGAAGAGACAGTGTCTCGCGCTGTAGCCCAGGCTAGTCCTGATCTTACTATGGAGCCCAACCTGACCTCAAATTAATGGAAATCCTACTACCATGCCAGGCTTATGTGGTAATTACTGGGGAATCAAACCCAAGGTCTTCAGCTTGCTAGGCAGGCACTTTAACAACTAAGCTATTTCTTCATCCTCCTGAGTACAGGGATTACATGCATGCACCACTATGTCAGCATATGTGGGAACTAGGGAATGGAACCAGGACCTTGTTTGTGCTTGCTCAATAAGTGCTTTAACTGCTGATCTATACCCTAGTCCTTTTCCTAGCTTTTCAATGCCACAAAAGAGTCATGCGAGAAGCTAGCACACTCATACTCCCATGTTTAAATCTTAATTTAAGGAGATTTTCCTCTATAACACCCTTTAAAATAGACTCAAAAATCTTTTGATTTTTTTTCTTTTTGACAGGGCTGAGGATTGAACTAGCACCTTTAGATGATAAGCAAGCACTCTAAGCTGTGTCTTTAGCCTCTCAAATTTTAAAATCTAATCTTCAACCAGACTTGGCAACCTCGCTACCAGTGTTTAATAGTAGAGAGGACCTGCAAGTACAGAACACGACTGTGGGCCCTACTATAAACCCAAGTAATTCACCACCACACCATAGCTACCTTGTTACTAAGTATTAATATTGTCTAGGTAATTGTCCTCATTAGCTCCTTCACAGAATTTCAAAGATCCAAGATAATGCTTTTATGCTTACCTCTGATTATTTTGCAATATCTCTTTGCTAATCCTGGAAAATTCTTCAGTATTCTGTTCAACATGCTCAATTTTGCATCTCAAAGCTCGGTATTTGGCAAGAGGTGGTGGGTTGGGCTTGTACAAATGAGTTTCACGGACATTAACCATATCTCTTATTAGCTGTATGTAGAAATGATACACAGGTGTTAGAACTACTACATATCAAAACTTATATTACATAAACATTTCCTCAAAAAGATAGAAAAATCAAGCTTTTTCCTATTCAGAGTTTTTTGATATCATTCTCTTGGGGGGTGGGGGGTTATACTAGAAACTGAATGCAGGACCTTCATACTGAGCTATATCCTCCACACAGGGTTTTTGTCTGGGGTGATCCTGAACTCATTATGGGAACCAGGCTGACCTTGAACTAATGGCAATCCTCCTGCCTCAGCCTCCCAAGTACTGGGATTATAGGCATGTACCACCACTCCAAATTTATGTGGTGCTGGAAAATGAAACACAGGGTCTTGAGCTTGCTAGGTAGGTGCTTTCACTGCTGACTTAATCTTCCAGCCCTATTCTATTTATTTTGGTACTAGAGATCCAATTGAAATCTTCACACCAGCTTACATTCCAGACCATTATTTAGTTTTGATTTTGGGACAGGGTGTCACTAAGTTGCTAAGTTGCCCAGGCTGGACTCAAACTTGCTATCTCCCCAATTTTAGCCTTCCAGAGTGCTGGGATTACAGACTCATGCCACCAGTCCCAGTTACCTGATATTTGTATTTTGAAATATGGTCTACCTAAGTTGCTGAACTGTACACACTGGGCTAAAAAATTGCAATCCTCTTGCCTAGCCTTCCAAAGTGCTGGTATTACAGGAGTTCAACGTGCTCAATTTTCTTAGTTACTTTTTCGTTACTGTGACTCAATACCCGACATCCACAACTTCAGGGAGGAAAGATTTATTTTAGCATACAGTTTCAGGTGGTCTTACTGCATTCCCAGGTAGGTGGCTGGAAAATGGTGGAATGACATTGTGGAGCCACAGCTACAGTCAGAGCCAGAGCTAGTACTCCAAGAGACAGAGATCCTCGGGGCAACATGTCTGAACTGAGACTAGTCTGAGAGGAAGGGTAGAACCAACACAGCACATGCCCTTCCAGGTCAAGCACCAAGCATCTTCCCCTTCTAGCCATGCCCCACCTCCCAACAGTACATAGTACCTACACAGGAACATAAGGCTTTTGGGAGACATCACGACAAACCATGACATCTACCATGCCTAGCTTCCCCAAAGCTTTTGATCAGTTATTTGTTAGTGGTATATTAAAGTTAATAAAAGCTAGGCATAGTGACATGTGCCTATAGTCCTAGCTACTCAGCAGGCTCTGGCAGAAGGACTGCTTGAGTCTAGCTATTTGAGGCCAGCTGGAGCAATATGTACAGGTTCTGTCTCAAAAATAAATGAATAAGATGGGCATAATGGCACATGCCTGTAATCCCAGTACTCTGGCAAACTGAGGGGGAAGAATTTCAAATTCAAGCCCAGCCTTGGCAACACAGTGACTTAGCAAGACTGTCTCAAGATGAAAAAATGAAAGGACTGGGATACAGCTCAATGCCAAAGTACAATGTTCAATTCCTGTTACTGGAAAAATAAATAAATGAAAACATAAATAAAAATAAAATTAATGAAACTACCTCACAGATAGTGCAATGTATGATAATAATAGTAAGTATGCAGTGTAGAGTGCTTGCCTGGCCTATGTGAGGTCCTGGGCTAACTTCTTAGCACTGTAAAAAAAAAAAAATCAGTTGAATGAATAGTACTGCGGTTACAGCACTTGCCTAAAAAGTTCAAGGCCCTGAGTTAATTTCCCAGAACCACAAAAGTTGGGTGTGGTGGCACACACCTGTAATATCAGCACTCAGAGGCTGAGGCAGGATTACTATGAGTTTGAGGACAGCCTGGGCTACATAATGAGTTCAGGAACAGCCTAGATTACACAGCAAGACCCTGTGTGAAAAGAATTAAGATAAATAAGCAAATTTAAAAAGCATTCTGTTAGTACATATCATTGTTAATAGGCTGTTTTCAGATATATTATTCATGAAATCTTCCCTAAAACACTGAAATAAGTTTTGAAGGAAGAAGCTTATATTTTCACTTTTTTATGAGATAGGGTCTTGCCCTATAGCCAAGGCTGGTCCTGAACTAACTATGTAGCTCATGCTGGCCTTCAACTCAAGGCAATTTTCTTGCCTCAGCTTCCCAAGTGCTGGGTTTATAGGCATGAGGCACAATGCCTGGGTATATGTGGTGCTAGGGAATGGAACTCAGGGCCTTAACTGTTTGTTGAGCCATTCCTCCAGCCCCGAAGGGAGAGGTTTGGACAAGTTTAATCAGTTCACAATCCTACAGTGAGGAGGGATACTGACTAAAGGGGATCCCAAGTCATTAGACTTCAATTTTGCTTTAAAAATCACTACATGTTCTTGGACTTTCGGCCAAGATGGCAGCTGAGGAACAGAGCTGCACAAGGTCTTGTTATCGACCCACTTAAAAAGTCAAGAATTTAATTAGAAAATGCATGTTCAACGTAGCTAGGAAAGAGAGGAGCTCAGAAGAGTACATCAGGGCTTTTGGGGTCACCCTTAAACAGTGCTTAGGAAGAAACTGACCCATGAGGCAGAAAGAGGAGAAAAGAGGGGAAAAAGTCTGCTGATCCCCTGAACGACTCAGGGGCACCTCAGAGGGTGGAGAGCCCTGCCCTGGGGGAGGGAAGCCAGGAGAGATGGAGAGCTTTGCTGAGTGGACCAGGGGGAACAAGATACCCCAAAAGGGGGATCACTGGCCCGTTCCTCTGGCGTGCTTCAGAGGCTTCCAGTTCACTGCTGCCCTGCATGCCAGAGGCATCTAGGACCAGGAAGTCCATCGCCCATCCATCCCGTGAATCAGAGGCTTCCAGAGGCTTCAAGGGAATTACATCACCCTGTGAATCCTGAGCCCCAGAGGCCTCCAGAGGCATCTAGGACCAGAAATTCTATTGCCTTGTCTGTCCCTTGGGCCAGAGGATTCCACAGGCATCTAGGAATGCACCTTCACCAAACCCTTCCTTCCTGTGCACCAGAGAGAGCCAGAGATAGCAGAACCATGGGGAAACGTGGTAACAAATCTCCTACAAAAAGACCTGACACTGCTGGGGCCGTAGCTCAGTGGTTGGAGAGCTTGCCTGTAATCACAAGGTCCTGGGTTTGATTCCCCAGCACCACATAAGCTGGGTGTGGTGGCACATGACTGTAATCTCAGTATTTGAGAGGCTGAACCAGGATAAGTGCTACATGTTCAAGGCCAGCCTGGGATACAGAGCACCCTGTCTCAAAAATTAAAACTCTCCAAAAACTCAGCCAATCAATCAAAAAGACCTGACACCCTAGACATTGCAGAATCTAAAGATGAAAATGGCAAAAATGATGGTAACTTCTGGGCCCAGAAATTCATTGAATTAAAGGAGGAAATAAAACAAGAAATAAAACAGCACAAGAGCTATACCAACAGATAGCTAAGCAAAATGCAAGCCTTGAAAAGCTAAAAGAGGAGACCAAAGAAGAAATATACCAGAAGATAATGAAGAAATTAGAGGAGAACACAATACAGATATAGAAAAATTGAATGCAGATATTCAGGAAATGAAAAACATGCAGGTGATAATAAGCAACCACTTTAAACAACTTCAGAATAGCATGGCAGACTTAGAAAATAAAGTGACTAAGCTGCAACATACAGGCCATGAAGAATACAAAGTAAATAAAGAAAGCGAATCATTACAACGGCTGATAGATGATTCCAGGAGAAATAACCTCAGAATTATGGGAATCCAGGAGAAGACTGAGGACAAAACAAAAGGCTTAAAGGACATGTTTAATGATACAATGGAAGACAATTTCCCAAATCTAAGAAAAGAAATGAACATGGAACTATTGCAGGCATATAGAACACCAAACAACTTTGATCAGAAGAGATCCTCATCATGACACATCATAATCAAAATTCTAGAAACCCAACAGCAAGAGAAAATACAAAAAGCAGTAGGAGAAAAACAGAAGGTGACCTACAAAGATAAACCCATCAGGATAATGGCAAATTTTTCAATCCAAACTCTAAAAGCAAGGAGATTGCGGAGCAATGTCATCCAAGCACTAAAAGAACATAAATGCCAACCAAGACTGCTATATCCAGTGAAATTATCTTTTAATTTAAAGGGAGAACTTAAAACTTTTCATGACAGAGACAGCTTAAAGGAATTTGCAGCCACTGAGCCAGTATTGCAGAAAATACTTAAAGGAAACTTGGACAGTGAAAGGGAGACCAGTGACACCAATGACCCCAGAGGAAAAGTGACAACAGCTACAGGAGAAGGAGCTAAGAACAAAGTATGTTAGTGATCAGTGAAATATGAGTAAATAAGATATGAAAGTTAGGAAATTCGAAAATAACTAGATTTGCCTTCATGTCTGTCACTTCAAGTATATTTATGTGGTACAGATTTAAGTTCATTTAATGTAACAATGTGATATAGTTTTAACTTTGTTTTGTTGTAGCAATTCACTTATTAGGTCACTAATTAAAGTTTATCCTAAGAAAATTGACTGATGCAAAGATAACCTTGTGAATGTACAAACATGCACCTTCCAGCATTCAGCTAAGGCAATTGAAATTTATTTATTTATTATTTTTTTCTTCTTTCCCAATTTAACTATCCTTTTGAACTACATGCTTATAATTATTTTCTAGTGTGAACTTGTGGGTAAGGCCAGGTTTAACAATAACAACAAAGATGTAGGAAAATGTGGAAATAAAACTTTTGGTGAATATCCCAATGAAGGGACTGGCTGGATTCAGAGAGGAGATATCAAGATTTGACTACTGCGAACCCATTCGAGGAATAGGAAGCTGGGGTAGAGTGCTGACTTAAGTGAAATGACTTAGGTGTAGAAGATTAATATGTTAAACACCGTATGGTTACCGTATGGTTTCTCGGACTTGGAAAACCAGGAACACAGACATTCTTTGGAACCATATGAAGTGATAGCTGGAGCCAGGGGAAGGAACAGGGAGGGTGTGGGAGGGCAGAAGATGGGAAGGGATTGTGAAGTCGATGTGATACATAGATGTACAAAACACCCAAATTCATTGTAAATAATATGTATTATTTTTGTATATTAATAAAAATAGTGGGGGAAAAACAAAGTAAAACAACAACAACAAAAAAACAACGGCTAATAGATGATTCAAAGAGAAACTACCCTAGAATTACGGGAGTACAGGAGAAGACTGAGGACAAAACAAAAGGTGTTTAGGACATATTTAATGAAATTATGGAAGATAATTTCCCAAATCTAAGGAAAGAAATGAACATGGAACTATTGCAGGCATATAGAACACCAAACAACTTTGATCAGAAGAGATCCTCATCATGACACATCATAATTAAAATACTAGAAACCCAAAACAAGAAGAAAATACTAAAAGAGGTAAGAGAAAAACAGAAGGTGACCTACAAAGATAAACCCATCAGGATAACTCTCAGACTTCTCAACCCAGACTCTAAAAACCAGGAGATCATGGAGCAATGTCATCCAAGCACTAAAAGAACATAAATGCCAACGAAGACTGCTATATCCAGCAAAATTATCTTTTAATTTAAGGGGTAAAATTAAGACTTTCCATGATATAGAAAGCTTAAAGGAATTTGCAGCCACTAGGCCAGTATTGCAGAGAATACTTAAAGGATAGTGAGGCCAGCAACACCAATGACCCCAGAGAAAAAGCAACAACAGCTAGAGGAGAATGAGCTGAGAAAAAAAGTAAGGCTTTGCATGAAATTAGGGACAAATTGATAGGTAAAAGGAAAAACCAAATAGGGCAAAATGTTAATTAGTGAAATATGAGTAATCATTGTATGAAAGTCAAAAAAATCCGAAATAACTGAGCATAGCTATTTATCTATTGCTTTAACTATATAGCACACTTATGTGATACAGATGTAAGTCCATTTAATGTAGCAAATTGATAAAGTCTTCAGCTTGTTGAATGAGGCAATTCACTTTTTTGATGTTGAATGTGAGGTTATCCTCTTTGAGAGGCAGAAACATAAGCAGCACCGAAACAGCTTGGAGGAAAGGTAACATCTAAAGAGAAAATGTAATAAAAAATAGACTGGGAATTAAATCATCTGATTGATATACTTTTAAAATAGTACCAGTTCTTCTATAAAATCTGTGAAATCTCCTTACATTATTATTATAATAGTAGTGTGTAAAATAAA
>PVKB01004316.1:0-37522 GCA_004027205.1 Ctenodactylus gundi | reverse complement strand
TAATTATGTGGTATAGACTTAAGTTCATTTAATGTAGCAATGTGATATAGTTTTAACTTTGTTTTACTGTAGCAATTCACTTAGTAGGTCACTGATGAAAATTTATCCTAAGAAAACTGATTATGTAAAGATAACCCTGTGAATGTACAAACATGTACCTTCCAGTACTCAGCTAAGGCATTTGAAATTTAACTTTTTTTTTCTTCTTTCCCAGATTTACTAGTCTTTTGAACTACATGCTTGTAGTTATTTTCTAATGTGAACTGGTGGGTAAGGCCAGGTTTAAGAATAGCAACTAAGATTTACAAAATATAGAAAAAAAAACTTTTGGTAAATATCCCAATAAAGGGATTGGTTGGATTCAGAGAAGAGGCATAAAAATTTGACGACTGTGAACCCATTCGAGGAATAGGAAGCTGAGGTAGAGTGGTGACTTAAATGAAATGATTTAGGTGCAGAAGATTAATATGTTAAGTACTGTACAGTCTCTCTGACTTGGAAAACCCAGAACACAGACATTCTATAGAAACACATGAGGTGATAGCCGGAGTTGGGGGAAAGGATAGGGAGATGGTGGGAGAGTCAAATATGGGAAGGGATTGTAAAATTAATATGATATATATGTGTATGAAATACCCAAATTCATTGTAAACACTATGTATTACATATGTATATTAATAAAAACAGTGGGGAAAAAAGTCACTACATGTTCTCTACATGTCAGGCATTGTGCAACAACAGTGACATCTGGGTCAATGGTGAACTCCAATGGTGACAGTGGTTCCTGAAGATCATAATGTAGCTAAAAATGTCCATCTCCCAGCAACATCAAAGCCATAATCACAATACCTCAAGGCAAAGTACTACTCATACATGTGGTGATGCCAGCATAAACACACCTCCTATACTTCCAGGCATATGAAGAAATAACAACACATGTTGGCTACTGTGAAGAGAGCTGAGATAAATATTGATGCCTTTTTCCTATAAAGAGTTCATTTCCTTTTTAAATTTTTTTTTGAAGACAGGGTCTCACTCTGTAGTCCAGGGTGGTCCTGACCTCACTGAGTAGCCCAGACTGGCCTTGGACTTCAGAGTGCTGGGGTTACAGGTGTGCACCACCACACCCAGCTTTATGTGATTGTGGGGATCTGAACTCAGGGCCTTGAACTTTCAGGGCAAGCATTTTAAACGCTATGCCATTTCCCCAGCCCAAGGAGCTCACTTCCTTTGGACATAAACCCAGTAGTGTAATTATTAGATTATATAGGAGTTTTTTTTTTTTTTTGGACAGAATCTAAATTGTCCAAGCTGTCTTTGAACTTGCCATCTCAACCTCCCGAGTATCCGGCATTAAAGGAGTACACTACCATACCCAGCTCTAGTTTCATTTTTTGAAAAATCTCTATACTATTTTCCATAATTACTATATTAATCTACACTCATACCAAGTATGTCAGTGTTCCCAATTCTCCACATTCTTAATCCATCTGTTATTTCTTGTCTCTTTTAATGATAGCCATTTTATGTGGGGTGATTAGAGATGGGGAAAGGAAACATGAAGGGGGGCAGAAAGAAGTTGATAAGACTTTTAGGGACGGGGATGGGGGCTGGTAGGGAGAGCCTAGCTAAGAGTGATGACATGTCCATGCATTATACACGTGTGCAGATGTCATAGTTGCCTTCCACCTGTACAACTGGTATTTGTTAATGAAAACATATAACAATGTGATTATGAATAATATATGATAATAAGCAACTATGGTAGTGGTTTATATATTTACTATGCATACTCCTTGTTCTTGTGTTAAAATGTACTCCTACACATTAAAATACTTATTGTAGGACTGGGGATATACTTCAGTAGCACATTGCTTGTCTAGTTTGTGTAAGGCCTTGGGTTCAATTCCCAGCACTACAAAATAAAGAAACAGAACAGAACCAAAAATCAAAATGTCTACTATAGGTGATAAGGCATGAGTCCCTTTCCTAAGAAGGAACCAGAGTACCTCCCTGTCTATTACCCAGTCCTGGGGCTTGGGGTGGGGATCACAGCACCTGGATAAGGGAAATCACGTGAGTCTATGAATTGGCTCCTTTAACATGTAAGAGTAAGAAGACACTGGGGGCAGCACGAGCCACTCTACTCCCTCACATCTTCAAGACTTTAGTGCGGGAAAGGTTTTTCTACAACTCAAATCCTCTAGCCAAAAAATAAGAAACTTATATACATTTTTACGTATAAAATAGAAAATCTGGGCTAGGGATGCAGCTTAATGGTTAAAGCCTAGTGTCGTGGTTTGGATTTGGAATGTCCCCCAAAAGCCTCATGTTCCCATGGATACGGTGCACTATCTGTAGGTGGGGCCTGACAAGTAGGGTTGAATGCTTACGGCTTGACCTGGAGAGGTATGAGATGGTTCCACCCTTCAGCCCAGATTTGTCTTTGTTCTGCCATGTTGCCATGAGGATACTGGTCTCCAGAGTACTGGCTCTGGCTTTAGCTGCAGGACCCACGATGTGAGTCCACCTACCCACCATGAGTAGACTGTGACTTTCTCAAACTGTGAGCTAAAATAGGTCTTTCCTCCCCTAATTTGTACACATCAAGTATTGAGTCACAGCGATGAGAAACTAACTGAAACACCTAGCATATGCAAAGCCTCTGGTTTGATTCTCAGCACCACATAAAATTTAACCAGCTTGTGGTAGTGCTTGGGAGGCTGAGGCAGGAGGACTGCTATGAGTTTGAGGCCAGCCTGGGCCACACAGTGAGCTTAGGACCAACCTGGACTACAGAGCAAGACTGCCTCAAAATAAAATGAAAAATAAAACAGTAAAATAAAATAAAGCCCTCTATATAGTAGAAATGAAACAAGTCAACCACTGCCACCAGAAATATAAAGTTTACCATTAGCAAGTTGAAAAGGCAAGTGGGAAAAGCATTTATAATTCATATCACAGAAGCCCCAAAATCTACAAAGAGCCCTTAGAAATCATGAGAAAATATGAGGACACGTAAGATAAAGAGGAAAAGGTCACAAACAGCCTGTTGAAAGCAAAACAACTGGTCTTAATCTTTGGTAAGGTGGTCATCCTGGAGACCTAGCAAGAAGCCATTTCTCATCCAAAAGATGGGCAAAAGTTTAAGTATTTGACAAATACACTTTTTGTAAGACTACAATGAGAAACTCTCATTCTTTAACAGCGTAGTGCAGGGAGAATAGTCTGATATTTAAGAGAGAATCAGACATTTATCAAAATTTTATAAGTAATTATCCTTTATGTAAGCATTTCTATTCCAGAGAGACCTTTGTATAATTATGAAAAGATAAACATACAGGATAAGTTACTATGGCAGGAGTTGTTGCAGAAAAATCCTGAGACAATCCAATGTCTGGCAATAGAATGTAGCTGCACAGTATGGCAGATCCCCACGAACAACACTAGAACAAGTATGATCTCTAAGAACAGGGGACATTGAGAGGAGCAAAATGCTGACAAGCAAAGATAGGAATAGTACTTTTTTAAGAAAAGTGAGAACAATAAGATTACATGATTATGTATTTATTTGTATAAAGAAACCCTAAAGCTGAGGATGGTGGTACACATCTGTAATTCCAGTCCCTGAGAGGCGGAGGCAGGAGGGTAGCAAGTCTGAGCCTAGCCTGGGCAATTTAATGACTTACTAAGAATGTATCCAAAAATAAAAAACAAAAAAAGGATTGAGGAGCTGGGTATGGTGGTGTATACCAATAAAACTGGTAATCTCAGTAGTCAGGAGATTGAGGCAGGAGGACTGCTATGAGTTCAAGGACAGCCTGGACTACATAGTAAGTTCTGGACCAGTCTGGACTACAGAAAGAGAGCCTATCTCAGAAAAAAAAAAAAAAAAAAAAAGACTGAGGATATACCTCCATGTGAAAAGCCTACATTCAAACCCTAGTGTGGGTAAAAAAAAAAAAAAAAAAAATTACAGGGCTAAAGGAATGGCATAGCAGTCAAAGCACTTGACTTTCAAGTGCAAGGCCCTGAATTTGATCCTCCAGCACCACATAAAAGCCGGGCATCGTGGCACATGTCTATAATCCCAGCACTCAGGGAGGCTGTGGCAGCAGTATTGCCATGAGTCCAAGGCCAGCCAGATCTAAAATAGTATAGTGAGTTCAGGACCAGTCTGGGCTACAGAGCAAGACCTTGTCTCAAAAACAAAAACAAAAACAAACAAAAAAAAAAAAACCCAAAAAAACAAAACGCGGTTCCCTGTTACATCATATTTGCATCAAACCTATGCATAGGCTCCCATAGACCTTTAGCAATCTCTAGGTGACTCACAGTACCTAATATAGTGGAAGTATTTGTTTAGCAAGATAATAATAAGAAAAAAGTCTACATGTAAATTATAGATGATAGATACAGTTTAGGGTTTTGTTTGTTTTCAGTATTTCTGACTTTCAGTTGGTTAAATCAACAAAGCGTTTGGATGGGTATCATACATTGCCTCTTGAGTAGCAAAACTGATGACAGACTTTTTTTTTTCTTTTTGCAGTGCTGGGGATAGAACTCAGGACCTCCCACATACTAGGTGAGTGCTTTGTCACTGAGCTACACCTCAACCCCAATGACAGATACTGATGACTGGCTTTGGGTAAATCACAGAATTTTAAATTTGGAAGGACCCTGTATCTTCTCATTATGGACTCATCTCACTCATTGGTTCTTCATTTACCTTGAATTACACTCTCCTCTGCAATCAATAAAGCTATCATTTCCCTACATGAGCAGTTCACGGCTACAAACTTCTCTGAAGTCTAAGTTACGATCTTTAATCTTGCCCCCGTTCCACCACATACAGATGCAGCCACTCAAGACCTACAAACAACTTCAGCTGCATCCAAGGCAGGAAAAGCCAGTGGAACTGCCTTCCTCTTTGCTAAAGGCGCTTGCTCCTTACCACAGCTCAGGAGAGAAGGCCACTTTAGAGCAGCCACAGCAATTCCATTCATGCATAGGACTCAAAGGAGTGTAAATCTAGCTGAGCAGGGGGCTATTCAAGAGGCTGAGGCTCATAAACTGGGGCAACAGAGTGAGTTCCCATCTCAAAAAAATTACATTAAAAAGACATCCAGAGCTAGGCATGGTGGCACATACCTGTAATCCCAGTACTCGGGAGGTTGAGACAGGAGGGTTGCCATGAATTTAAGGCCAGCTTGGGCTACATATAGTGAGTTCAGGACCAGCCTGAACTATTGAGTGAAACACTAGTGAGAGAGAGAGAGAGAGAGAGAGAGAGAGAGAGAGAGAGAGAGAGAGAGAGAAAGAGAGAGAAGGCGGGGGTAGGACTCCGGTGATAATACTGACAATCTGAGTCATGGAGCGGCCAGAGCTAAAGCCTATCCCACATCAGGACCTTTTAACTGAGGAGGGTCAAATATTCCTTCAATGTTTGTCAGTTGGAGTTTTCTGTTTACTCTGCAGAAGATATCTCAATTCATCATACCACTTGGAAATTTATTTTTTTACCCTTTGGCAATTTAAAAATACTTCTTCATTTTGTATCGCTATGCAAAAAATTCATGTTTGGGAATATGGTTTAGATAACTTATGGAAGAACTGGTACACTATAGAATGGCTCAACAATTTATTTTTGAGTACTTTGGAGGTAACTTCTGTGATTCAGTGTTACTCTTACTCATCATAGTTTTAAAAATATGATCCCTACCTTACATTAAATTGAATTATTTCAGAGCTTTACCTGGCAGAGGTCCTCTTTATTGGCTAACAGACTCAGATTAACATCTTCAGTTGCTAGATGTTTGTGAGGTAATAATCTGTAGAATTCAGTCATCATCTTTTGCAATTGTTCTTCTGTGTCTCCATTTTTCAGTGCTGACTTTACTAGAAGAAGAATCCCCTCTGCCTTGCTCACCTTTAATAGAAAATCATACATGCTTATTAACATTAAATCTTGAAATTGAATCAGAAAAGAATGAAAGGGATATGTGAAAATTAACTAAAATAATTGTTGGGGCTAGTGACAGGGCTCTCAGTGATTAGAGTACTTGTCTAGCAAGAATAAGCCCTGGGTTTAATTCTCTAGCACCACATAAACTGGGCATGGTAGCACATGCCTGTAATCTGAACACCAGGGAGACTGAATCAGAAAGACTGCTGTGAGTTCAACGCCTTGTCTGGGATACATAGTGAGTTAAGGACAAGCCTGAACGACAAAGAGACCTTGACTCAAAAAAAAAAAAAAAAAAACCAAAAACCAAAAACCAAAAACCAAAAAACAAACGGGTAGGGGGTGGCTAAAGGAACAGCACCATAGTTAAAGCACTTGCAAATTCTAAGTACCTGAGTTCGATTCCCCAGCACCACACAAGCTGGGAATGGTGGTGCATGTCTATACAACCCCAGCAAGTAGGGAGGCTAAGACAGGAGGATTGCCTTGAGTCCAAGGCTAGCCTGAGCTCCATAGTGAGTTCAGGACCAGCCTGGGCTACAGAGTGAGACCGTATCTCAAAAACAAAAAAAGGGGGGGTGGGGGGGTGGAGGCAGGAGGCTAGAGGAATGTTATAATGGTTAAAGCACTTGCCTTGCAAGCTCAAGGCCCTGAGTTTGATTCTCCAGCACCACATAAAGCTGGGCATAGTAGTGCATGCCTGTAATCCTAGCACTCCAAGGCTGAGACAGGTGAATTGCCGTGAGTTGGAGCTCAGCCTGGGCTCCATAGTGAGTTCAGGAACAGCCTGGACTGCAGAGCAAGACCGTTTCAAAAACAAAAATTGTTAAATATATTACAACTGCCAGATTTCTACTGGATGGCCAAGGTTCTATTTAGACCTTAAGTGTCCTCAAAGACCTTTGTTTTAAAGCTTGTTCCAGGTGGGTGTGAATGGGAAATAGTAGAGTCTTTAAGAGATGCACCTAAAGCTGGACTTGTGGTAGCACATGCCTGTAATCCAAGCACTTGGGAAGCTGAGACAGGAGAATTACTGTGAGTCCGAGGCCAGCCTGGGCTCCATCCTGTCTTCAGGCCCAAACTGGGCTCGAGAGTGAGACCTTGTCTCAAAAAAAAAAAAAAAAAAAAAAAAAAAAAAAAAAAAAAAAAAAAGAGGTGGGCCTAATGAGAAGTCTTTGGGCCACTGAGGGGTGTGTCTTTCTAGGAGACTATGGAGACCTAGCCCCTTTCCTCTTCATTTTGCTTCCTAGAAGTATCAGTTATAGGTGGTGAGTGGCTTTCCTCTGCCATGATGTTTTTCCTCACCATAGGCCCAAAGCAACAAGGCAATCAATGACAGATTTAAATCATCAGAATTTTGAGTCAAACAACCCTTTTCTTTTCATAAGATGATTATTTTGGGTATTCTGTCACAGAGAGAAAGCTGACTAATTCAGCCACCATAAAGCAAAGGCTGATCTTTACTGGAAATATAGCTTAGCTATGACAACAATGCCATGAGGGCTGTCCTGAATCTGGCCTCAACTTAACTAGAGGAAAACACCACAGTCTATATACAAATATATACAAAGTGGAGAAAGCTACTACAACTGGGAAATTCGCTTTTCATATAAGAAATGTAGAAAAATGTTGGTGTCAAATCAGGAACAAAACCACCAGATCACTTTCCTAATTACACAAGTATTTTATAGGCTTTACTCCAAGAAACCTTTTTCTCCTTAAAATAAACTGATTTAATCTATACGAGAAAATTGCTTATATTATTTTTATATGATAAAACAATTACCTAAATTGTATTACCGGAAATACCTACTTTCATTTGTGCTTTCAATTGCAACTATACATAATCAACAAGAGTAGCACTTTCCAGTGGGCTAGAAGTGTGCCTGCCTTTCCTAAGAAAGACAGATGAGACTGCAGAGGACTTACTGTAAAACAGGTCAGAGTCTGGCTGTCTAGCCAGGGATCAAACCTATCCACATTCCTTGGCTACAAACCTCCCAGCCCAGAGTACCAGGCCTCCTACTCAGCCAGCTTCAGTAGCCTGACAACACAGCCTGGGATAACTAGTTTTCTGGGAAACTGACTTCTGCCTTTGTTCTGCTCTAGTGTTCCTTTTTTCCAAGGTAAAAGAATAATCCCAAATGAATTTCAGAGCAGTCCAACCAGCATGTATGTGTGCTGTTACATAAGCTAATAAACCAGGAAGCAGGTTTCTCACATTCTGTGTCAACATGCTTGACTTACATCATTGAGGCTGATCTTGTTCACAGGCTTGAGAAGCACATGTTCCAGGTGGCCTAGAGCTTCTGCCCAAATCATTTCCACCAAGTTGCTCACCTCCTGGCTCAAGGAATTTGAGCCTATAGTCTCTTCCAGAAGCCACTGCAAAGAGTCATTATAAGTGACTGCACTTAAGACCAACATGGGCCAAAGGACAGGGGTGTGAGAAGAAATCTGAATCATAGCCCAGGAGAGTCATCCTCAGGCAAAGGAGACAGCTACAGTGTGTCCCCTCTGGGTTCCACACCAGGAACCTGGTCCCCGGCATGGTGGTGTACAGGCAAAGAACTTGAGAGGTGGGGCATGGAGAGCAGTGATTGGAGGTGATTAGGTCTCAGGCTGCCACCTTGTTAGCGACCAGCTCTTTTCTCAGGGAAGGAGTGTTGATTTCATGTCATGCTACTGCAGCCAACCTCTTCCCCAAACACACCTATTCTAGCTGAGATGCTGGTGTCACGGTATTTGCATTTCCCAGCCATGGAAATCTTAAGCCAAATAAACTTCTTTATCTATCAAGTACTGAGTCTTAACTGTCTTGTGAAAGCAACACAGAATTGGCTAAGGCATGAGGTAGCTTATAACCCTTCAGGCCTCTTCCCTTTGCTGGGCTCGCTCTCCTCTGCCTCCATCTCCTCTTCTTGGGTTCTATCCCCACTTCCATATCTCTTCTTCCCAATTAATTTTCCATTTTATTTTTTCCTTCACCCAGTAAGTGTCAGGCCTTTCAGTGGCATTAAACGCGCACAGTCAGAGTTAGGACTCTTGGCTCACAGCTTCAGATTATAGTGAAGTCTTCTGAAACCTATGAAAATTCATTGTTGAAGTAAGGAATCAATCTCCTAGCTTTCCTGGAACTCAAGTCTATACTCAGCATTTATACCTTTCTGTGAGTTTATCTTTCCTTTATTCTTAGCTCTTCATCTTCCCTCCTATCAGTTTATTTGTAACAAAGAAAATGTTTCTAAGGCTGGAGGAATGGCAGAATGGTTAAAGTACATGTTTTGTCAGTGCAAAGCCCTGAGTCCAATTCCCCAGGACCACATAAAGCCAGGAGCGGTGGTGCATATCTATAATCCCAGCACTCGGGAGGCTGACAAAGGAGGACTGCCATGGGTCCAAGGCCAGCCTGGGCTACAGAGCAAGACCCTGTCTCCTAAAAAAACAAAACAAAACAAAACAAAACAAAACAAAAACAAAAAAAAAGGAAAATATTTCTATTACAAATATTCAGTTGGGTTGGGGATATAGACCAGTGGTAGAACACGTGCTTAGCATGACTGAAGGCCAATATTTGATCTTTAACATTAGAAGAAAAACATGTATCAACCAATCTTACTGCTTTCAGTTTTTCAGATGCTAGTTGGCTTGCTTGGGGTGTAAAATGTTCGCTGAGCAGAAATCCTTGTTTCTTCAGCTCTTCAATATAATTTTCGTAATATTCACTTGCATCTGCAGAGGTTTTCTTTACAGTGAGCTGTTTACTGGTCTGAGAATTACAGAATATAGCAAAGGTGCCGTCATTTATTAACACATTCATCTTTATTGAATACCTACAGTGTACTGAACATAAAGCATCAGAACCTGCCATGAAGGAGTTTAAAAACTAGTTTTTAAACTAGTTTTCTTGATGACTTACCTAAATCTTCTGTTTTTCACATAAAAGATCAAACCTAAAGGTAAGAAAAAACTGCGGACAGAAAGGATCAACCTAAAGGTAGGAAAAAACTGCAGACAGAAAGGATCAATTTAATTCCTGGGACAGTCACCCACGCATTTAGAGACTACAACAGACCTTACTTTATATACAATTTTACTTAAGTTTTAAATTTGACTTTACAGCTTTTTGGGAAAAAATATCCCTTCCCAAAGGAGGTATTGTTACAGACAGGGACACAGTCAAAGTGAAATGATCGTTTCCAGTAAGAAAAAGGGGAAAAAGCAGTTGGGCTGTACAAACACTGTCCTCCAGCTCCTGTTGGGGACTGATCGCAGTTGTACTCTGCCACTGTACTACATTCTTAATCCTTAGTTTTCATTTTGAGACAGCACCTTGCTAAGCTGCCAAAGCTGGCCTGGAATTTGCGTTTCTGTGGCCTCAGCCTCTGGAGTAGCTAGAGTTATAGGCACAGCTGGAATGACAGGTGCACACCACTGAATCTGGCTTATGAAAACAATGCTAAAGGCACAGATTCCTCACTCGATGCAAACTTGCCACGAACATTGCATTTTCTGCTCTTTATGGAGATTCTAGCTTCTAAAGTTATCTTAACACTAATTGCTAGGAAAGCAGAAAATCTTGCCACAGCTGGGAGTTCTGGTGTCTTCGTGGGTGTTGGCCAAGCCTACTTCTGGGCTGAGCAGCCCTGGAGGCAGCCATGTTACCAATGACAGTAATAAGCTGCCCTCTCCCCAGGCTGGTAGCTGGAGATACCTCTGAAACTTGCAAAATGAGAAGCGGTGTGTACCTTTAATCCTTCCAAACTGGGAGACTAAGGCAGGAGGATCATAAATTCAAGGCAAACCTGGGAAACTTGGTGAATGGGTGAGGCCTTGTTTCAATTGTAATCTTACCACTTGGGAGGCTGAGACAGAGGTACTGCTGTGGATTTGAGGCCAGCCTGGGCCACAGAGTGAGCTCAGGGCCAGCCTTGAAGAAGACTCTGTCTCAAAATAAATAATAAATAAATAAATAAATAAAATTGGTTAGGATATAGCCCAATATGAAGATTCTGGGTTCAAGTCACTTCATTTAAGAACACAGATGATAAAGTTTGGATTTTTTTTTCTTTTTCTTTTGAGACAGAGTCTCTCTCTGTAGCCCAAGCTGGTCCTGAACTCACTGGTGTAGCCCAGGCTGGTCTTAGACTCAGGACAATCTGCCTGCCTCGGCCTTCCGAGTGCTGGGATAACAGGCTTGTGCCACCACGTTCAGCTTCATGTGGTGCTGCGGAATCAAACTCAGTGCCTTGCATTTGCAAGACGAGTGCTTTAACCCCTGTGCTATTTCTCCAGCCCTAAAGTTTGAATCTCGAATGTTCCCAAAGGCCTGTGGATCAGAGGCTTGCCTGCCAGGGTGGTACTACTAGAGGTGGCCAAATCCAAGAAGCAGGGCCAAGTGGAATCCCACAGTTGGTTATGGGGGACCACCCCTGAAGATAGTTATGGTCTCCTGTTCTCCCTTTCTTCCTTTGCTCTAGCCATGAAGCGAACTGTCATATTCTGCTACCACTCCTGCTCTGATGTGCACACAGAGCCAACCCATCAAGGCCTAGGACCTCCACAACTATGAACCAAACTAAACCTTCTGTTTGAGTATGTATGTGTCTTGAAACAGGGTTTTACTGCATTCCAAGCTGGCCTGAAACTTGTCATCTTCCTGCCTCGTCCTTCTGAGTGCCAGGATTATAGGCATGTGCTACCACAGTAGCTAATTTTTTCTTTTGATAAGTTAATCACCTCAGGTATTATGTTGATGATAGAAAGTTAACAATAGAATTTAACATAATTTTGGAAGATTCATGTCAAAACTGTTTTATGAAGAAAGGACTTGGGTAAAAATGACTCCCACCAAGAAGTGACTGTGTTTCCTGATGGCTGCCCTGTCTCCAGCCCACAGTAAGGTTACAAATCTGAATATCTAGTTGAGAAGATATCCCAGTGGGTGTCACTTGGTTTTCTTTTTGGCCCTTAGGCCTTAATTTTGAATTTATTTTTGCTTTGTAATTGTCTGACTTTAGAACAGTGCTCATTACTTCACAGTGACAAAGTCAAAGAGGTCAGTCATGGCCTCAGACACAGATATCCAAAGAGGAAAGGGCATGTGAGGATACAGCAAGAAGGTGCTGTCTGTAAGCTGAAGACAGAGGACTCAGATAAAAACAACCTTGCTACAGCTAGATAATAAACTTCCAGCTTTAACACTTTGAGACATAAAAATCTGTTGTTGACGTGCTGGAGGAACGGCATAGCGGTTAAAGTGTTAGCCTAGCAAGCACAAGGCCCTGAGTTCAATTTTCCAGCACCATATAAGCTGCGTATGCTAGCACATGCCTGTAATCCTAGCAGTAGGAAGGCTAAGGCATCCAGGAGGATTGCCTTAAGTCCAAGGCTACATAGTGAGTTCAGCAGGGGTTTGAGGGAAAGAACCTGTCTCAAAAAAAAAAAAAAAGTCTGTTGTTTAAACTACCCAACCACCCACTACTCAAGTATTCATGACACCAGCCTCAGCTGACTAAGACCACAGGTAATAAGGATCAGATTAGGAGGTTGGCTAGTTCCTTGTCTGGTTTTAATAAAACAAATTAGGAACAAGGATGAAGAGACACACAGGTACCAATATGAAGGGCATTACCTGTAAGCTGTCACCCACAGAAAAATGTGCAGATATCAGAAAAGGACAGCCTTGGGAGCACTGCAGCTCAACCACCACCACCTCCTGGCGACCGTCTGCTCCCGCCTGGAAAACAGGGCACTTCCAGAAGCTGTACTGTAGAGAATACTCACACACTGAACTCTAATAATTCCAAAGTAATCCATGTTCATATAGAGACCCATTTAGAAAACAGAAAAATATTGCAAAGTAAATAGCAAAACCCCAAAAATCCTACTACAGAGATAATCGTTATTAATATTTTGATATTTTCCTTCCATTATTTCTATATGTGTTTACTATGTCAGTTTTCTTTTTCTTTTTCTTTTTCTTTTACTACAGAGAAAATTAAAATATCTAGTGAGACGTTGTCTCAAAATCAAAATCAAAAGGAATTGGAGGAATGGCACAGCGGTTCAAGTGCTTGCCTTGCAAAAGCAAGGCCTTGAGTTGATTCCCTAACACCACATAAAGCCAGGCATGGTGGCACAAGCCTGTAACCCCAGCACTCAGAGGCTGAGGCAGGAGAACTGCTGTGTCTTAGGCTAGCCTGGGCTCCTTAGTGAGTTCAGGAACAGGCTGGGCTACAGAGGTAAGACCTTGTCTTAAACAAAACAAAACAAAACAAAAAACCCAAAAAACCAAAAACAAAAAAAAAAAAACCAGGCTAGGGATGTAGCACAGTGTGAAGGCTCTGGCTTCCATCCTCAGCACCACACAAGAAAAGTTAAATAAATAAAAAAAGGTAAGTATCTAAAAAACACAAATGAGGACCATTTTGAAAGCAAGTGCTTACTTTCATTTGTGGGCCTCCGTAAAGGGAAAGTTTTTTGTTTTCACTAAAATTCAGAAGGGGGAGCAATTCAACATGATATAAACACTTGGTGTCAAATGTAGCATTTTCATATATACGACACTATTAATGAGAGGGAGACATATTTTTAAGGCGATATTAATGTTTTGTATTTGTAGTGTGAAAGTGGTTGAGTAAGAAGGCAATTGAGTGGGACCCTGCAGTGGTTGTCTCTTCATAGGCCAAAAAGGTGAAAACATTGCAAAAACTATTTGAATAACTCACTGAAGGGAAAACGAAGAGTTCCAGGAATGAAGAAAAGGCAACAGGGAAGTTGGAAATCACAGAAAAACTGCAGAGTAAAGACAAAGCAGAGAGGAAAAAGAGGCATCTGGGCACTAATCCTGGCTCCCCGAGCAGCTCTGTCTCTGCTAACATAATGTAACTACAGAGGGCCAACAGCGTGGCATAAACAATGATCAGGAAATGCTGGTGCTGAGGGAAGGCCAATGGTATGGAAGCAGCAAATGGAATAAATAAGGGGTTTCACTCATAAAGTGACTCCTTACCCAGACAAGCCAGCATTTGAGAAGCAGCTCTAAGGTTTTCTCAACATTTTAAGCAGGCCAGATCATGTTCTACACAAAGTTCCAGCAAGTGCATTATGGCAATTACAAAGACATCCTGTTTAATAAATTACCAGACAAATACTTAACAATAATAACAAACAACTATAGACCAATTTCCTTAATGAATACAGGTGCAAAAATCCTTAAGGTTATCAATGATTCAAGAAAACATTAAGATACTACATCATGACAAAATGTAAGTCATCAAATACAGAGAAGGCAGGCCAGAAATCACAGATCATCTCCAGAGACACAAAGAAGGTCTTTGGCAAAATCCAACATTTGTGATTAAACACTCTAATAAAAATCGGTACAGATGGGATTTACCTCAAACTGATACAAGCCGACTTCCGGTCAAGATGGCGGCTGAGTAACAGCATTGCACAATGTCTCCTCATGGACCCACTTAAAAAGTTGAGAATTTAGTTAGAAAAAGTGTGGTCAGTGTAGCTCGGAAAGAGAGAAGCATCTCCAACAAATGACAGGAGGCCAGGGGAAAGTCAGAAATTCCGAAGGAACATCGCAAGCAGAGAAAAAAAAAAATCCAAGCAGCCCAGGAAGCCGCTGCAACCAGCTGCAAATAGCTGGAGCTGCAGGCAGCTGTGGATGGAGGAAGCCTTGTGTGGGCCTGAGACATCTGACGGGGCTGGGAGTGGATGGAACACCCCAACAATGGACAGGAGGCTATGGGCGGATCAAATATCCTGAAGTCACATCTGAAGAGGAGGAAAATAGCAGCCAACTCAGCCCGGCCCTGAGCTGCCAGCATTCACAGACCAGACGGAGGAAAGTCCGGAGCCAGAACATCAGCCTGATACAGAGAAATGGGAATTGTCGGCAGCCAGTGGCCCTGGCTTCTGAAACACCAACCCACGGGTAGTGTGTACTACAAACACTGCGTGCACTCCCCCTACAAAAGGCCCCAGGATCCCAAATCAGAAACAGGGCTCAGCAACCATCACAGGCAATGATGTAAGCAGGAGCCATTTTTAAAAAGAAGGTGGGAAAAAAGCCCAAGACTGAACCCTTTAGAGTAAAAGAAAGCTCAGAAGAACACATCAGGGCTTTGGGGTCACCCTAAAATAGTGCCTAGGAAGAAAATGCCACAAGCGGCAGAGAGAGGAGAAAAGAGGGAAAAGAAGGCTGCTGATCCCCTGAATGGCTCAGGGGCACCTCTGCTCCAAGGGTGGAGAGCCCCGCTCTGGGGGAGGGAAGCCAGGACAGAAGGAGAGCTTTGCTGAGTGGACCGGGGAGAACAAGACACCTCAAAAGGGGGACCATCGCCTTGTTCCTCTGGCACACGCCAGAGGCTTCCAGTTCACCGCTGCCCTGCACGCCACAGGCAATCTAGGACTGGGAAGTCCATTGCCTATCCATCCCGTGAGCCAGAGGCTTCCAGGCAATTACATCACCCTGTCGATCCTGAGCCCCAGAGGATTGCAGAGGCATCTAGGACCAGGAATTCCATGGCCCTGTCTGTCCCTTGGGCCAGAGGATTCCAGAGGCATCCAGGACTGGGCTTTCGTCAAACCCTTCTTTCCTGCACACCAGAGACAGCCAGAGATAGCAGAACTATGGGGAAATGTGGTAACAAATCTCCTACAAAAAGATCTGACACCACAGGAGATGGTACTAGGGATACTGAAATTGCAGAATTCAAAGAGGAAAAGGGCAAAAATGATGGTAAGTTCTGAGCCCAGATATTCATTGAATTAAAGCAGGAATAAAAGCAGGAAATAAAACAGACAGCGCAAGTGCTACACCAACACACAGATAAGCAAAAGGCAAGCCTTGAGAAGCAAAAAGAGGAGATCATAGGAGAAATATACCAGAAGATAATGAAGGCAATACAAGAAATTAGAGAAGAACACAACAGAGATATAGAAAAGTTCAATGCAGATATTCAGGAAGTGAAAAACACACAGGTAATAGTAAGCAACCACATTAAACATCTTCAGAATAGAATGTCAGACCTAGAAAATAAAGTGACTGAGCTGCAACATACAGGCCATGAAGAACACAAAGTAAACAAGAAAGCAAATCATTACAATGGCTGATAGATGATTCAAGGAGAAATAACCTCAGAATTATGGGAATCGAGGAGAAGACTGAGGACAAAACAAAAGGCTTAAAGGACATGTTTAATGAAATTATTGAAGAAAATTTCCCAAATCTAAGGAAAGAAATGAACATGGAACTATTGCAGGCATACAGAACACCAAACAACTTTGATCAGAAGAGATCCTCATCACGACACATCATAATTAAAATTCTAGAAACCCAACACAAAGAAAAAGTATTAAATGCAGTAAGAGAAAAACAGAAAGGTGACCTACAAAGATAAGCCCATCAGGATAACTGCAGATTTCTCAACCCAGACTCTAAAAGCAAGGAGATCATGGAGCAATGTCATCCAAGCACTAAAAGAACATAAATGCCAACCAAGACTGCTATATCCAGCAAAATTATCTTTTAATTTAAAGGAAGAACTTAAAACTTTCCATGATATAGAAAGCTTGAAAGAATTTGCAGCCACTGAGCCAGTATTGCAGAGAACATTTAAAGGAAACTTAGAAAGTGAAAGGGAGGCCAGCGACACCAATGACCCCAGACGAAAAGCGACAACAGCTAGAGGAGAATGAGCTGAGAAAAAAGTATGTTAGTAATCAATGAAACATGAGTAAATAAGTTATGAAAGTTAAAACAATTCTGAAATAACTAGATTTGCCTTCATATCTGTCACTTTAAGTATATTTATGTGGTATAGATTTAAGTTCATTTAATGTAGCAATGTGGTATAGTTTTGTTTTATTGTAGCAATTCACTTATTAGGTCACTGATGAAAATTTATCCTAAGAAAACTGACTGATGTAAAGATAACCCTGTGAATGTACAAATATATACCTTCTAGTATTCTGCTAAGGCATTTGAAATTTAACTTTTTTTTTCTTCTTTCCCAAATTTACTAGTCTTTTGAACTACATGCTTATAGTTATTTTCTAATGTGAACTGATGGGTAAAGCCAGGCTTAAGAATAGCAACAAAGATATAGCAAAATATAGAAAAAAAAAACTTCTGGCAAATATACCAATAAAGGGATTGGTTAGATTCAGAGAAGAGGCATCAAGATTTAACTACTGCGACCCATTCGTGGAACAGGAAGCTGAGTTAGAGTGGTGACTTAAGTGAAATGATTTAGATACAGAAGAATAATATGTTAAACACTGTAGGTTTTCTCTGACTTGGAAAACCCAGAACACAGACATTCTATAACCACATGAAGTGATAGCCAGAGTTGGGGGAAGGGACAGGGAGGGGATGGGAGGGTTAAAAATGGCAAAGGATTGTAAAGTTGATATGATACATATGTGCACAAAATACTCAAATTCATTGTAAATACTATGTATTACATATGTATATTAATAAATATAGTGGGAATAAAAGATAAAAGAATGAAAGCAAAAAATATAAAAACTGATAAAAGCCTTTTATGTGTAACCCATTGCCAACATCACACTAAATGGGAGAATTTTTTTTTTTTTAATTTCCCCTAGGGCTGGAGGAATAGCTCAGAGGTTAAATCTCAAGGCCCTGCATTGACTTCCCAGCCTCGTATAAGCTAGGAGCAGTGGTGCATGCCTGTGGTCCCAACACTCAGGAAGCTGAGACAGGAAGATTGCTACACATGCCATAAGTTTAAGGCCAGTCTGTGCTACACAGTCAGTTCAAGACCAGCTTGGAGTACAGAGTGAGGCCCTGTCTCAAACAAACAAACAAAAAAATCCTGGAAGGAGCCAATATGACCGAGTATAGATGACTGGATAAAGATATCATATACATACAAAATGGAGTATTACTGTGCCAGAAAAATGATAAATTTGAGTCGTTTGTAGGAAAATGGATGCTTCTTGAGAACATTATGCTTAGTGAAATGAATTAAACCCAGTAAATTAAATATCACATCGTTGCTCTAATATGAGAAAGCCAAACCATAAAAAATGTAAGAGATACAGAAAGTAAGACGATATTTTGTAGAGAGGGAAAGGGAAGGTCTTAGGGTGGGAAGGGGAAATGAAGGTGATATGTAAATTAAAAAAAAAACAGACAAGGACTTCTTGAACAGAACAATTGCACAAGAGCTAACACCAAGAATCAGTCAATGGGATTACATTGAATTAAAAAGCTCTTGCACAGCAAAAGAAAACAAAACAGCCAACAGAGTAAAGAGATATCTGTTTACCATCTACCTCCTGGAAAGAAGACTGATATCTAGGACATACAAAAATAATTGAAAAAAATTAAGACTCTCTAAAGTTAATGACCCACATAGAAAAATGGGCAATTAGAACAGGCACTTCTTCAAAGTAAATGTACAAATGGCCAACAAATACACGAAAAAATGTTCAATCTTTAGCCCTCAGAGAAATGCAAACCCAAACACTGAGATTCCATTTTATTTCAGTAAGAAGAGTTATCATCAAGAACCCCCAAAACAACAAACGCTGGAGAGGATGTGGGGGTAAAAAAGGAACCTTTCCTTGCACACTGTTGGTGGGACTGAAAACTTGTACAACAACTATGTATGTAGAAAAAAACTGAGAACAGAAATTCCATTTCACCCAGCTCTACCTTTTCTGGGTATCTTTCCCAAAGAATTAAAGATGTCACACTGAAGTGACACAGGATGCATTGCTTGTTTGTTTGTGATACTGGCACAAGTTACAATAGTAGTTGACATACTGATCTACAGATGGATAAATAAAATTGGTATATACATAAAATGGAGTACTACTCTACCACAGAAGAGAATAAATGAGTCATTTGTAAGAAAATGGACATACCTTGAGATCATTTTATATAAAATAATCAGACACACTGCATTGTTTCTCTTATATGAGAAGGCCAATATGTAAATAACTGAAGAAAGATAGAAAATGGAGAGGTAGGCTGAGTGGGCATGGTGGTGCACACCTGTAATCCCAGCACTCAGGAGGCTGAGGGTGGAGAATTGCCATGAGTTCAAAGTCAGCCTGGTCTACATAGTGAGCTCAGGGCTAGCCTGGACTATGGAGTGAGACCCTGACTCAAAAAAAAAAAAAAAAAAAAAGGAAAAAAGGAAAAAAAAAAAGCAAAAAGGTAGGCTCTGGAGATGGGAATGTGATGTGGGGAAAGAATATGGAAGAGAGAAGCAAAAATGATGAAAACACAGTAGGGTATATGCACCTATTTTCCAAGTGAAATGTAACTGTTATGTACTGCAAACATTTAATAACAAAAACAATAACTATGGAAAAATTCTGTACTATGAGCTTTCATTACTTTATAGTAAACCCACTAAAAACCTTATGATTTTCAATACAAAGTAAAGAAATTCATGCTACAAAATATATGATATATAGAATGGAAATAATGTTTCAAAACAATGACAAAATGATCAAACAGAAAAAGTACTCAGAAGTCATTCAATCTGTTTCTCTAAATAGAAATCAGGCTCTTACTTTTTCCAAGGTGTTATATTTCACAACTTCAAAGTCTTGAAGAATTTCACTGTTCTCCATATAAAACCTGAAATTTGTATAATTAAACTTTTACATCAAAATGAATTTTTAGGCTAAACGAAATTTCTATAATAGGTCTAATTCCTACTGAAATACATTTTATATCCTAATGCCTCTTCAGGTTTTCTTGAAATGGTTACAAAATCACAAGAGGGGCTGGAGGAATGGCACAGCGGTGAAAGTGCTTGCCTAGCAAGCACAAGGCCCTGAGTTCAATTCCCCAGCACCACATAAAGCTGGTGTGATGGCACACGCCTGTAATCAAAACATTCAGGAGGTGAAGCAGGAGGATTGCCATGAATCCAAGGCTAGCCTGGGCTACATAGTGAGTTCAAGAAGCCTGGGCTACAGAATGAGACCTTGTTTCAAAAACAAAACAAAACATGAGAAATGAGCTGGATCTGGATTCCTCCTTTGCACAGTTTTTTTTTTTTTTTTTTTTTTTCTTTTTGAGACAGGGTCTCACTCTGTGGTCCAGGCTGGTCCTGAATTCACTTCAGAGCCCAGGCTGGCCTTGGACTCACGGCAATCCTCCTGTCTCAGCCTCCCGAGTGCTGGGATTACAGGCGTGCACCACCAGGCCCAGCTTATGTGGTGCTGGGGTATCGAACTCGGGTACTTAGCACTTGCTCAAGCGCTTTAACCGCTGAGCCATCCATCCAGCCCCTCTGCATAGTTTTGAAAATAAATTATACTTACTAAAGGGAGTCAACTGCAGAAGGTTAAATATCACATGGTTTCTCTAATATGAGACATTCTATAGAACTAAATTGGAACCATAGAGGAAGTTACGGGGGATGGGGAGGGAGCAGGAGAGTCAAAAAGGGTGAGGGGAAGGGATTGTAATATTGAAGCAACATATGTGCACAAAATAATCAAGCTCAATGTAACTATTATGTACTGAATATGTATACATATATATGCATATATATTAATAAAAATGGGGGAAAAGAAAATTTTAGGGCAGGCATGGAGAACACACCTATAATTCCCAGCACTTAGAAAACTGAGGCAGGAAATCCATGAGTTTCAAGCCAACCTGGACAAGTTAGTGACCTAGGGAGATCCTGCTTCAAGAAAAATTACTATTAATATTTTTCATTGTACATATTTAAGGGGTACAGTGTGATAAATCAATACATGTATATTACATATAATAGTCAAATAAGTATTTCCATGTCTCTCTGCATCATTCTCAAGCGCTGTGCCCATGTCTGCATCTCTGTACTGGAATACATAAGTACCACAAAAAAGCAGACACAGAATAATCACTACGACGGACTCTAGAGTTAGGCTATTGCTTTTGCCTAGGGCTCTGACACTTTTTTTCCTTCCGTACTAAGGACTGAACTCAGGTCTCATACATCCTAGTCAAATGCTCTACATGGAGCTATATCCCCAGTGATTTTTATTTATTTATTTTTAAATTTTGAGAGAGGTCTTAACATTGCCCATGCTAGGCTTGAATTGTGACCCTCTGCCTCAGCCTCCCCAGTGCCGCTATTACAGATGTGTGACACTACATCTCCCTTAACTCCTTTTTAAAATAAAGGAGTCCAACTTCTTTTCAGCTAAACATTTTATTTAGAATTTTGTTCTCCTTTAATGCTACTATTAACACATATAATACAACCATACGTGGTGCCTAATTAACACTGCATTTTTAAGAACGCACAGAGCTTTAGACACATTGGGCAGGGGATGTCGCTCAGTGAAAAGGCCCCATGTTTAATTTCCAGCACCAGAATACAAAACAACAAAACAACAAAAAGTACACATAATTCACTTGGGAAAAGTGGCTACTGCATTTTTAAAAATAATCAGGTAGGGGCTGGAGGAATGGCACAGTGGTTAAAGCGCTTGCCTTTGCAAGTGTGAAGCCCTGGGTTCGACTCTCCAGCACCACATAAAGCTGGGCGTGGTGGCACGTGCCTGTAACCCAGCACGAGGAAGGCTGAGGCAGGAGGATTGCCAGGAGTCCAAGGCTAGCCTGGACTCCAAGGTGAGTTCAGGACCAGGATAGTAAGACCCTGTCTCAAAAAAAAAAAAAAAAAAAAAAAGGAAAAGAAAAGAAAAAAAAATGAGAGACTGTAGAAAATAAGATGGACTTTGTGGAAAGGAAAGGTGGGGGCAAGACAGTGGAAAGGGGCAAGGGAGGCGATATGTAAATAAAAAATAAATAAGTTTATAAAAGAAAGTATTAGGTGGAGTAAGAACTATCTTTATTCTTAAGGCTTGTCAAGGGGCTAGGCACAGCTCAGGGATTAAAGCACTTGCTAGACAAGCACAAGGCCTTGGATTCAACTGTAAAACCAGGCATGGTGATCTGTGCCTTAATCCCAGCACTCCGGTGAGGCTGAGGTAGAAGGATTGCCGTGAGTTTAAACCCAGCCTGGGCTACACAGTGAATTCAGAACCAGCCTGCATTAAAGGAAGACTCTGTGTGAAACAAAGGAAAACAAACAAATAATACAAAACAAAACAAAATAAAAGCTTCCCTAATCTTATTGAGGACACTTGTAATACTGCAACCCTTTGCAAGTTCAGGCCAGCCTGATCTACACAGTAAATTCAGAACCAATCTGTGCTACAGTGTAAGATCCTGTCAAAAATAAAATAAAGATATATATATCCAATCGTAAATAACAATGAGAAAACAAATACAATGATCACTACAGCTACAGTATTAAAAGTCTTCAGTACAAACAGGTAAGGAAAATAAGCTACTATAAAAATGTTCAGATAGCATTTTCATATTGTGTATGAGGTTACAAAATACTTAGGTTACTTAGTTAGTTCCACGGTTTCCTCCTGTATGGTGCTGTCCAGGGGTAGAACCTCTGCTTTCAATTCTGAAATCAAAGCAAACAAAAACATCTGTTTAAAATTCGAAGTTTTATTATAATTGGCCATTAATCTAACTGCTAGAATTAACAAGATTCTCAAATATGAACCATATTTACTATGCAACTATTTTTTTAAGCTGTTTTTAAATGAAGTGTAGTTACTGACAACTTCAGAACAGTACGAGTGGAAAAAGAGGAAGGTGCAATAAGATACTGAGAATGTAATGCACGTAATGTAATATCTAATGGGCATTACTGGAAACTCACTCTTAGCCATGTAATTGTCTTTAAACAGTGTCTCACCATGCAGCCCTGGTTGGCTCCTGCCTCAGTATCTAGAGTGCAGAATTTTCAAAAGGCACTTTTCTCTCCTAAAGATCAATATGGTCAGTATAATTAAGAAAACACATCTGCAATGTACTCCAAGACAAGAATGATTTCCAAGTGCTGTAATCTCACAAGTGAAGGGACTGGAGATATTGGAGTTGAGATGGAAAGAAAATTCACAGGCTTTATGTTGAGTTTTTGCTCCTTATATTTCTCATAGAGGAATCTTAACATTATATATAGAATTGTAGTATATAATAACCGTTTCTGTGGTACTGGAGATGGAGCCCAGGCCTTTCACACTGAGCTAATATTCCCAGCCTATTTTATTTGTGATTCTGAGAGAAGATCTCACTAAGTCATTAAATTATCAAGCTGACTTTGAATGTGTGATCCTCTTGCCTGAACCTACCAGTGAGCTGCGATTATGGGCCTGCACCACTGGGTCTGGTTTAACTTTTTTTTTTTTTTTTTTTTTTGTGGTACCGGAGATTAAACCCCAGTTTTACTTATGCTAGTAAGATTTCAAAGATCATCAGTGTATTTGTAGTAACACTAAATGTGAACAGTTTGTTCTGGCTATCCAACAATATGGTTTCAATGTAAAAGGATCTCCTACTATGCTTGTGCTTTAACTATCATCTTCTGGAGAAAGTCTGATGACTCTAGCAGCATTTTTGGACCACTGCCTATCTAGAGAAGCTTCATCCTATCAAAATATTTACCATGACATCTAATATTAATATATATTATGTGTTTAATTTAGTGTTTCTCAGAACTGCTTTTTTTGAGGCAGGGTCTCACTCTGGTAGTTCAGGCCAGCTTTGAACTCATAGCAATCCTCCTGCCTTAGCCTCTAATAGGCACATGCCACTACTGTACTTGGCATGACTACTTGATTTTTGGATGTAACTCAGGAGATACCTATTTCTGTATGTCCAAAGGCTTTTTTTTTCTGGGTAGGATTCCAATATAAAATCTGGATTTTTTTTTTTTTTTTTTGAGACAGGGTCTTTCTCTGTAGCCAGGCTAGCCTTGGATTTATAGCAATCTACCTGGATACTGGGATTACAGGCCTGCACCACCATACCCAGCTTTATGTGGTGCTGGGGAACTGAACTCAGGCACTTGTGCTTGCTAGGCAAGTGCCCTAACTGCTATGCCATTCCTCCAGCCCTAAAATGTGGGATTATAACAAATGAGATGTTTCTTTTGGGGAGAGCAACTTTTGGAATGTACTTTTTTTTTTGAGACAGGGTCTCTCTCACTTTGTAGCCCACACATGCTGGTTCTGAACTCACTATGTAGAGCAGTTTGGTCTTGGACTCAGGACAATCTGCCTGCATCAGCCTCCTGATTGCTGGAATTACAGGCTGTGCCACCAGGCCCATGCCCAGTTTATGGGGTGCCGGGGAATTGAACTTTGATACTTAGCACTTGCATAGCGCTTGCTAGAGCTGAGCCATTCCTCCAGCCCCAAGGAATGTACTTCTTTAGGAAAATGCTGGTCACAAAATTCCCAATTAGTTGAGAATGGTGGACTATCACCCCAGCATATGGGAGGCAGAAGCAAATAAATCATTTGAGTCCAAGGCTATCCAGCCCGGTCAATGTAACAAGATCTTGATTAAAAAGCCAAACCCAAATGTCATAAATAACAAAAAATTCCCTGTCATTAAGGTCCTTTTTAACAAAAAGGTTTTCCCTCTACGACTTAAAATTAAAACATCAAATTATCTCAGATTATCAGCATTTGTATATTCAGTATGAATCTGCATCATACTAGACTGGTTAACTGCGAAATTGATTTCTATTGCTAAGCTAGTCTTTCTTTCTTCACTATTTTGTTACCCATTTGCAGATGTAATAAGATTAATCTTTTGTAGCATTTCTGGATAATTCTTTCTCTATAATATTTTCAACAAACCCAAATATCTATTACAGCAGGATTCTCTATGAAACACTTACCAGAACTGCTTGCTTTCTGATCAGGAAGTGGTGGGACATCCAGTGATTCGTTAAGATCATACTTCTTCACATCTAAGAGTCTTCTTTCTTTGACAGATTCCCATATAAAATTTGGGTTTGCAATAAGGATGTGCTTCTTTTGGAAACAGTTCAGTTGATACTGACTCAGAGAATCAGCATTGTCTGAGATTACGTGTGTGCACTAAGGAAAAAAGAGTCAATTATGTGTAGTTAAGAACAAATTTAAATCATTTGTGTATATGTAATATTTACCCTTAGAAAGTCTTAAGAAGTTTACATTTTTTCCTCATATTTAATAAAACATTTGTAAATATATATATACGTTTTGAACCAGGGTCCTGAACTGTCCTGAACTGTCCTGAACTCACTATATAGTGCAGGCTAGCCTTGAATTCATGGCTAGCCTTCTGCCTTAGCCTTCCAAGTACTGGGATTACAGGTGTGTACCACCACGCCCAGCTTTTGTGGTGCTAGGGAATTGAACCGAGGGCCTTGCACTTAGAAAGTGCTTTAACCACTGTGCTATTCCTCTAGCCCAATAATATAATTTTTAGTAACACGGACATTTTTCCCTATTTTATTGGTATGTATATGTGCAAAATTTAAGGTTTACAATGGAGTTGAGCCTTTTATGCACATATGTATCTTGTCAAGGTGACAAGGGTTTTCCCACTCTTCTTCTGTCCTTCCCCTTCCCCTCCCCTCCCTCCCTCCTCCCTACCCAACTCCCTTGTTTCAATTTGCTTTTCATTTTAATTTCCATAGGAGTTGTGCTCTGGGACTCTCATATAAGAGAGACCATTGGATATTTCACATTATGCTTCAGACTCACTTCACTAAGCATGATGTTCTCAAGTTTCTACCATTTGCCTGTAAAAGCCTGCACATTGTTGGGCTTTATTGATGCATAGTATTCCGTTGTGTATAAATATCACAATTAGTGTATCCACTGGTCAGTTCATGGGTATTTTGGTGACTTCCATATTTTAGCTATTTTTAGCTGTGCTGCTATGAACATGGGTATACAAATATCTCTGTTGTGTGTTGTTTTGACCTCTTCTGTATATATTCCCAGGAGGGGTGTTGCCGGATCGAAGGGGACATTTATTTCTAGTCTTTTGAGAGCTCTCCATACTGCTATCCAAAGGGGTTGTTCAAATTTACATTCTGAACAACAGTGCAGGATGATTCCTTTCTCCCCGCAGCCACACCAGCATTGATTACTACTTGACTTGTTGATATAGGCCATTCTCACTGGGGTGAGATGGTATCTTAGTGTTGTTTTGATTTGCATTTCTCTTATGGCTAGAGATGTTGAACATCTTTTCATATATCTATTGGCCTTTTGCATTTCTTCATGAGTGAACTGCCTCTTCAATTCATTCGTCCACTTTTCAATAGGATCCTTTATTTTGGTAGGCTTACTTTTCTTCAGCTCCTTGTATATTCTATTTATAAGCTTCTTATCTGAGATGTTGGTGGTAAATATTTTTTCCCACTTTGTTGGTTCTCTTTTTACAATGTTAATAGTTTCCTTGGCTGTGCAGAAACTTTTTAATTTGACAAGATCCCATTTGTTGATAATGGGGATAATTTCTTTTGCTCTTGGTGTCTTGTCAAGAAAGTCTTTGCCTACCCCTATGTCTTTTAGAAATTTGCCTAATTTGTCTTCTAGAATGTTTAGTGTTTCATTTTTAATGTCTAGGTCTTCGATCCACTTTGATTTGATTTTGGCGCATGGTGGCAGGTGTGTGGATAAATTCATTCTTCTACATGTGGATGTCCAGTTGTCCCAGCACCATTTGTTGAACAGGCTGTCCTTTTTCCATTGTGTGCATTTGGCTCAATTGTCTAAGATTGAGTAGTTGAGGGTATTTGAGTTTGTCTCTGCATCTTCAATTCTGTTCCACTGGTCTATTTGTCTGTTTTTTTGCCAGTACCAAATTGTTTTTAGAATTATTACTTTATAGCACAGCCTGATGTCTGGTATTGTAAAGCCTCCTGCCTTGGTCTTGTTACTCAGGATTGCTTTGGCTATTCTTGGTCTCTTTTGGTTCCATATGAATTTAAGGATTGTTGTTTCAAGTTCTTTGAAGAAACTTGTAGGTATTTTGATAGGAATTGCATTGAATCTATATATCAGCTTCGGTAGTATAGTCATTTTGACTATATTTTGCCTATCCAAGAGCAAGGAATACCTTTCCATTTTCTAGTGTCTCCTATAATTTCTTTTTTCAATGTAATGTAGTTTTCTTTATATAGGTCTTTCACTTCCTTGGTTAGGTATACACCTAGGTATTTAATTTTTTGCTGAGCTATTGAGAATGAAATTCTTTTTCTGAGTTCTTGCTCAATAAGTTCATTATTAGTATAGAGAAAAGCTAATGATTTTTTAGTATTAATTTTGTAGCCTCTGACTTGGCTAAATTTTTTTTATTATTTCTAGGAGTTTCATAGTGGAGCTTTTAGGGTCTTCCAAGGAGATAATCTTATCATCTGCCAATAAGGAGAGTCTGACCTCCTCCTTTCCAATGCAGATTCCCTTTATTTCATTTTCTTGTCTGATTGGTATGGCCAGTTTCAAGAACCATGTTGAATAGAAGTGGGGAGAGTAGGCATCCTTATGTTGTTCCTGATTTGAGAGGGAACAATTTCAACTTTTCTCCATTTACTATGATATTTGCCATAGGCTTAGCATATATGGCTTCTATGAGTTTTAGATAGGGCCCTTCTGTACCTATTTTTCTCAGTGTTTTTATCACGTAAGGGTGCTGGATTTTGTCAAAGGCTTTTTCTGCATCTACAGAGATGATCATGTGGTTTTTGTTTTCGCTTTTGTTGATATGGTGCATCTATATTCATTAAGGATATTGGTCTATAATTTTCCTTCCTAAGTTTTTGTCTGGTTTTGGGACTAGTGTGATGCCAGCCTCGTGAAATGAGTTTGGTAGTATTCCTTCACTTTCTACTTTATGAAATGGTTTGAGGAGGATTGGAATAAGTTCTTCCCTAAAGTACTGAAAAATTCTGCTGTGAATCCATCTGGGCCTGGACTTTTGTTTGTAGGTAGAGCTTATATTACTGCTTCAATTTCTGTGCGCGTGATGGGGTTGTTCAAGATTTTTATATCTTCCTCCTTTAATTTTTGTATTTTATATGTACCTAGAAAGTCGTCCATTCCGTCCCAGTTCTCAAATTTGTTAGAATATAGGTGTTCAAAGTAATTTCTTACAATATTCTGGATTTCTGCAGAGTCTGTTGTAACTTCACCCTTTTTGTTTCTAAGTGTGCTAATCTGTGCCTTTTCTTTCCTTTTCTTGATGAGGTTGACAAGAGTTATGTCAATTTTATTAATTTTTTCGACGAACCAGCTCTTTGACTCATTGATCTTTTTTACTGTCTTTTTAATTTCAATCTCATTTATTTCAGATCTGATCTTTATAATAATTTCTTCTCTTCTACTGTCTTTTGGATAAACATGTACTTGTTTTTGTGGGTCCTTGAGGTGCATCATGAGTGAATTTATTTGTGACTGTTCTGTTCTTTTGATGTGTGCAATTATGGCTATGAATTTTCCTCTAGGGACTGCTTTCACTGTGTCCCACAGATTTGATATGATGTACTTCCATCGTCATTTTACTCCATGAAGTTTTTCATTTCCTCTCTGATTTCTTCCGTGATCCATTGTTTGGTCAGTAGTAAGTTATTAAGTTTCCATGTGTTTGTGTATTTTCTTCTGTTTCTGCTGCTGTTAAGTTCTAGTCTTACTCCACTGTGGTCTGAGTATGCAGTTAACTATTTCTATCCCTTTGTACTTGTTTAAGCATGACTTATGTCCTAGGGCATGGTCTATTTTAGAAAATGTTCCATGTGCTGCTGAGAAGAATGTGTAGTCAGTTGATGTTGGGTGGAAGACTGTAAATGTCTGTTATGTCCAAGTTTTCTATAGTATCTTTCAGCAGTTGTATATCTTTGTGGATTTTTTGTTTGGTAGATCTATCTATTTGTGCTAGTGGAGTATTAAAGTCCCCTACTAAAATTGTTTTGGGGCCTATGTGTCCTTTCAAATCCAGTAATTTTTGGTTTACATAATTCGGTGCTCCAGAGTTGGGGGCATATGTATTGATAATTGTGATTTCTTCTATTCTAGTGTTCCTTTAACCAGTATGTAATGGCCATCTTTGTCTGTCTTTGCCTGTTTTCTTTTGAAATCTGATGAGTCTGAGGTTACTATAGGTACCCCTGCTTATTTTCTGAGACCTGTTGTTTGAAATATTGAATTTCAACCTTTTATTTTCAGTCTATGAGTTTCCTTGTGGGTGAAGTGTGTCTCTTGTAGGCAGCAAATTGTGGGTTTCTGTTTTTTCATCCAGTCAGCTAGTCTATGTCTTTTGATAGCTGAGTTGAGGCTGCTCATGATTAGGGTACTTATTGAAGTATGTCTGGTGTGTCCTGCCATCATTGTAGTTTTTCCCTGTTGTTTACTGGCTTTACTTTTTTCTCAGCTCATTCTCCTCCTGTTTTTGTCTCTTTTTCTTTTTCTCTGGGGTCTCTTGTGTCATTGGCTTCTCTTTTGTTATCCAAGTTTCCTTTGAGAATTCTCTGTAGTGATGACTTAGTGGCTGCAAGTTTCTTTAAGCTTTCTATATCATGAAGGATTTTAATTTCTCCCTCTAGTTTAAAAGACAGTTTTGCTGGATATAGTAGTCTTCATTGAAATTTGTGTTCTTTTAGTGTTTGAATGATATTGCTCCATGATCTCCTGGCTTTTAGAGTCTGGATTGAGAAGTCTGCAGTTATCCTGATGGGCTTACTGTTGTAGGTCACCTTCTGCTTTTCTCTTACCACTTTTAGTATTCTCTCTTTGTGTTGGTTTTCTAGTACTTTATTTATGTTATGTTGGGATGAGGTTCTCTTCTGATCAATATTGTTCGGTGTTCAAAATGCCTGCAGTAGTTTGATATTCATTTCTCTTCTTACATTTAGGAAAGTTTCTTCCATAATTTCCTTGAATATGACTTTTAATCCTATTGTTTTTTCCTCGGTCTTCTCTTGAATTCCCATAATTCTCAGGTTGTTTCTGTTTGAATCGTTTATCAGTCATCGTAATGATTCACTTTCTTCTTTTTTTACTTTGTGATCTTTATGGTCTTTCTTTTCCCACTCCATCATTTTGTCTTCTAGGTCTGATAATTTATTTTGACATTGTTCAATATCATCGCTCATTGTGACCTGTGTGTTTTTCACTTTCTGTATATCTGCATTTTTTTTTTATGTCTCTGTTGTGTTCTTCTCTTATTTCTTACATGGTCTTCCTTATCTTCTGGTTCATTTCTTCTTTGATCTCCTCTACTTGCTTCTCCAAGGTTGCTTTTAGCTTAGCGAGGTCTTGGCGTCGCTCTTGATCTATGATTTTCATTTCCTGCATCATTTCTTGCTGTAATTCCTGCTTTAATTTGATGTACTTCTGGGCCCAGAAGTTACCATCATTTGTGCCATTTTCATCTTTAGTTTCTGCATTTTCAGAATTCCTGGTATGCTCTTCTGGTACTCTGAGACTTTCTGAAGGAGATTTATTTCCACGTTTCCTCATGGTTCTTTTGTCTTTGGTTGTCTCTGGTTTTCTGTCCCTGGATTCCCCTATGCGTTTCTCCCCGGTACGGTTCTGTCCAGCACTGGGAGAACACAGTCACTGCTAGGGGTGGTGGGGATATCCAGGCCTAATTCTCACCGAGTCCAGCCTCAGTCACATAGCCGAAGGCGAGGAGCTTGGGAAAGGTCCAAAAAGGCAACCAGCTGCCTCTGGAGTGGCCTGGCCTGGTTCTCACTGAGCTCGGGCTCATCTGCGGATCCCTGAGGCAAGGGGCGTGGAAAATGTCCCTGAATCCGACCAGTCGCCTCTGAAGCGGCCCTGCCTGTTTTTCTCCTAGTCTGGTCTCAGCCAAGGGTCCCCGAGGGGAGGGGCGAGTAACACAGACATTTTAAGGAGCTGGAGGAAAGGCTCAGTGGTTAAAGCACCTGCCTAGCAAGTACTCAGTACCTGAGATGGATCACCTAACACCACATAAGCCAGGTGTGGTAGCGCACGTTGAGATAGGAGGATTGCCATCAGTCCAAGGCCAGCCTGGGCTCCACAGTGAGTTCAGGACCAGCCTGGGCAACAGAGCAAGACCTTGTCTGAAAAAAAATTTTTTTTTTTTTGAAAATCAAGTTTTGGTAGTGTTTCCTTCTTTTAGCATTCAGTGCTTCATATGGAACCCAGGTCCTTGAGAATGCTAGGCAAGTGTTCTAAAGTTGAGCCACATTTTCAGGCCCCTAATGAACAGTTTTTAAGAGCATAGATATGGATGTATCAGAATTAATTAACCAACTCTAGAAGTTTTCACAGATTTTCACTATTGTAAACCATCTGTCATGAATATCTTCATGTGTGCAACTTTGTAAACTTGTTCCATTTTCTTAGGAATGGAAAGAGGTTAAAAGTGTATTTATCATGAGGCTGAGGCCTAGGTCAGTGATTATAGAGCACTTGGTTTGGATGCATGAGGCTTTGGGTTTTATCCCCCAAATACCACCTAACAGCTGGGTGTACTAGCACATGCCTGCAACCCCAGCACACTGGAGACCACAGCACAAGGATTGCTGAGAGTCCAAGGCCAGCCAGGGCTCCATATTGAGTTCAGGACCAGCCTGGACTACGTCTCTTTGAGACTATGTCTCAAAAAAAAAAAAAAATGGTATTCCTGAAAGAGTAAAATGGCTTCCCTGTTGCTAACCAGCTTCCTTTGGCCTCTGGAATTAACTTGCTTGCCAAGGACACTGGGTACCTACTTCCCACTACGTGCGTCCTGAACTCACTATGGAGCCCAGCCTGGCTTGGAACAAATGGCAATCCTCCTTCCTCAGCCTCCTGAGTGCTGGGAGTGCTGGGATTACAGGCTTGAGCCTGTAATCGGCTTATGTGGTACTGGGGAATGGAACCCAGCAGCCTAGCACTTGAGCGCTAAGGAAGTTGCTCTAACCTCTGGGCTATTTCTCCAACCAACCCTCCCAACACACACTTACTCTTATAACCATGACCTGTGTTCCTTCAATGTATCATGTTTATCAGACAAGATGTGGAAATACCTGAGGATTTGATAGGAAGGAAATCTTTCCGCCATTTTCTTTAATGTCAGTTTCCAGCTTTTTCTTCTGCTGGAGAGATAAGTGCTTGACTTTCAAACAAAAGGTGCAATTTGCAAAGATTCCAACAATCATCCTGCAAGAAAAAATTTTCAAGTCATAGTTTTTACGGGGTCATTTTTCAGCAAACATTACTGACAACAGATTTGGACTCACTCTACATGCAAACTGGGGGAAAACTGGTCATTTTATAAAAAGATATAATCATGTTACAAAAATTGTCCACTATCTTGGCTTGTAGTATGTTTGTTCATTTTAGAATCATTTTTTGTTTTTGTTTTTGTTTTTCTGTCTGGTACCATGAAGTAAAAATCCTTAGGAAAACCTTGTAATATGTCTCAGTAAAAAAACAGGACACATTTCAGGAAAAATTAGTCACGTGGCTCAAGTTCTTTCTCAGAACTCCTATCCTTTTTGTGGCACTGGGGATTTAACCCAGGACCTTCACATCCCCAGCCCATTTTTTGGTTTTGATTTTGAGAGAGAACCTTGCTAAGTCACCTGATTGCCCAGAGCGGGTTCAAACTTAAGGTCTCCTTGCCTTAGTTTCCCAGAGTGCTGGGATTATAGGTCTGTACCACTGGGCCCACCTGTGGTTTATTTCTAAACTGAAAACTAATATTATATAGTAATGAAAAAATGAGTTTTTACAGATAATTATTTCTTAAGTTCAAAGAACATCATTAAACTCTACTGGAAGTACACATGCCCCACAAGGATACTAGGCAGATTCCTCCTTTGCCCTGCAGTCATGGCCCTACTGAGTCCCTTTGCACTGTAGGTGATGGGTGGTGGCGTCTATTCCTCCAGGCTCTTGATTGAGGAAGCAATGTCCAAGTCCTTGGACTTCACCAGTAAGTTACACCTCACTCTATTTATATTTAATTTTATAGTCCATTTCTCTCATTTGACTTATATTGAGAATTTTCCATCTCACTAAATAAATATTCCTTGAAAGTTTTATATTGGCTACATAAACATTCTGCTTATTTCATTCTTTTCCAAGTCATCAGATACTTGATTGTTCAAAATTGTTCACTTATTATATATATTTTGAAGCAAATGCATGTACAGACATTTTGGGCCAGATATGTCTTGTTTCCTTACAATGAGTATAAACATTTTTCAGTCTTTTTATAAAATAGTGATAAGAGGGCTAGGGTGGTATGTATCTCAGTGGTTAAAGTGCTTGCCAAGCATGCACATGGTCCTAGGTGCAATTCCCCAGCATCACGTAAAAATCAGCTGGGGGTACTGGTGCATGCCTGGAATCCCAGTGGCATGGAAAGCTGAGGCAGGAAGGCTGCCATGAGCAGGAGGCCAGTGGGCTACACATCAAATTCAGGACTGTGGTGACACTGAGTGGCGGCACATTTTCACATGCTGCACAACATCATACATTATACAGCAAGGCCATTTCTTCTTCCTGGAAGTTGTGTCATTTTCTTGTATTCTATCTCAGACATGTGATAAGAAACAAAGAGGAAGGAGAGAGGTGAATGCCTCATCACAGCAACCCACTTGTGCCTGAACCAATCCAACTTTAGCAACTTGCCCTTCTGTCTTGTTTGAATGGGTGACCTTTGGATTTCACCACAGAGACATGGACTAGAAATAAAACCCCACCCGCCATATTTCTGCTTGCTGCTCTGCATGTGTAAGAAGCACACTCACCCTGCCAGGTGTTAGTTAAAGCCTCATTTTCTATCCTCCACAGCTCCATGTCTTTCCCTTGTTTGGACAGGTGAACCCCTTGTCACTGTTTACCATAATGACCAGCTTGGACTACAGAGAGACCCCATTTCAAAAAACAGTGACAGAATATTCCTAACAAAATGTTACTATATTATCCCTTCTTTTGTGTGCTCTTACTTAGGATTGAGCTCAGCGCTTTCACAATGACCTACATTCTCAACTCCTTTTAATTGTTTGAGACAAGGTCTTGTTAAAGTGCCCAGGTTGGGCTCAAACTTGCAATTGTCCTGCCTCAGCATTCCAGAGTGTTGGGACTATAGGTCTACATCACTGGGCCTATTTATTAACAATATTTTCCAAAAAGCAATCAAAATTGTATTAAATAAAACAAAAGAGAAATGAAAGGCTCTTGCCCAAGAAGCCAAGAGGGGACCCAAGCAGGTATTCCTTAATTATTTATTTATTTATTTAGAGATAGGATCTCATTCTGTAGCCCAGGCTGGTCCTGAAGTCACTATGTAGCCCAGACTAGCCTTGGACTCATAGCAATCCTGCCTCAGCCTCCTGAGTGCTGGGCTTATAGGTATGTGCTACCATTCCTTGATTTATGTGGTGGTGGTGAACTGAACTCAGGGCCTTGTGCTTGCTAGGCAAGCAGTTTAAGTGCTATGCCATTCCCCCATTCTTTCAGCATCCCCTTACCCATTCTTAAGGGATCAGTTCAATGGCATTAGATATATTCACAGTGTTGTGAAAACAGGGTATAAACATTTTAGCCACACCTATCTAACCAGTGTTTAGCAGCCCAGAGAATAGAAGTAGAGAAATGCAGCCTTCAAGTTTCATAAAATCTCAAGTTGAGACTTAATTTCTATCAGTGTATAGATTCTGTCTTCAGCCTCTAATGCTCAGCCTCTTCTGGTTTATCAGCTTTCTAATAGAGCACAGCCTCTTCTTTCAAAGACTTCTCTAGAAATTCATTTGTGCATAGGAGATTTGACAAGAGCTTGTATCTGATAACCCCATGCACCAAAGTATCTACATGTCCCTTCAATCTGTCTCTAGTCCCAGCTCCTAAGAAACTCTCAGGAATGCTCCTCCTTCTGTTGGCTGCCATGCTCTAGTTCCCCCAACAGGCCCTCAGCTTTGTTCACATACCTCTCTGTAATCAATGGTTTCCCTCTCCCTCAGGCGCTGGGAATTGAACCCAGGGCCCCAGGGAGGACAAGCAAGAACACCAGAATTGAGCTACACCCTCAACTCTTTCCCACTTTTTTTTTTTTTTTTTTTTTTTTTGAGATAGGGTCTCACTCTGCAGTCCAGGCTGGTCCTGAACTCACTATGCAGCCCAGAATGGCCTCAGCTCACAACAATCCTCCTGCCTCAGCTTCTCTGGTGCTGGGATTATTGGCACATGCCACCATGCCCAGTTTATGTGGTGCTGGAGAATCATACTCAGAGCTAGGGCCGCTGTGCTATTCATCCAGTCCCGTTTTTCCTTTTTTTTTTTTTTTCCCCCTTGAGGTAGCATCTTACTCTGTAGCCCAAGCTGGTCCTGATTTCATTAGAGAGCCCAGGCTGGCCCTGAACTCATGGCAATCCTCCTGTGTCAGCCTCCTGAGTGCTGGGACAAAGACGTGCACCACCACACTCGGCTTTATGTGGTCCTGGTGAATCGAACTCAGGGACTTAAGCACTCTAACCACTGTGCTATTCCTCCAGCTTCTCTTTTCCATTCTTACTATCAATCCTGTCATAAGAGCCAACTCTGTGTTAGGGTCTATAATCTGCTTACATGCCTAGAATCCAGATCACTTCTTTTCTAACACGGTAGCATACTTATCAAAAACTCACATATTAATCAAAGCTCAGGATTACAGAAAAGCCCTCTGGCACAGTTTCTACAGTCTAACTTAAGTGGCATTCATAAGGCACCTCCTTAATGGAATGAATCCCTTTGCCCCTAAAAAGCAACAGCACTATTTGGTTCCACACACATTCCCATGGCACACAGCAGGTCTAAGAACACAAGATTTAACAAGTGTTTACTGAATGAAAGATACAATCAATGAATGAAACAATCTGCAAAGTGCAGAATGACTTCCTCCCTTATCACAACACCTGCTTCAGGTATTGTTCTTATTGTAATTCAGCAGCCAAGAATCCAAAGGGAAGCCACATCCTACTTCCTCAATCCAGTGGCTGTATCACTAGGCATTTTGTACTTTCATAAGCATACTGGTTCTGGGCTGGGGGGGGGCGTAGCTCAATAAAAAGCAGTTGCTTAGGCATGCACAAGACCCGGGGTTCAATTACTCCCACCACATAAAAAGTACCTGAGCGCGGTGGCGCGCCCCTGTAATCCCAGCACTCCTGAGGCTAAGGCAGAAAGATTGCTGAGCTCGCCAGCCTGGGTCATACACAAAGAGCTCAGGACCGACCCAACTACAGAGTCTCAAAACAAAACAAAACAAAACAAAACAAAAACCAGCAGCCTATTGCACCATTTACTAACGAAACCAGATTACATTTCCTCATTATTCACCAAACCACTGTACTTTTATACAAGTTTTTTCATAGTCTAGCTTCCGGAAAGAAGTAGGCCGTTTGGTACGCTGCAAACAAACCGCAAGGTACTGGGATTTGCTCTCTGGGGACCAAGTCTGTTCGCCACCTCCAGGGTCCTCTCGGCGCCAGCGCCGCCGGGCACAGCCGCCAAGACTACACTGCATCTTCCCCAAGAGCGCAGGCCACATCTCAGCAAACGCTGCAAAGGTCAGCCGCACAACCACGGCCACGGAGGTTGTGGGCCACTTCGGGCCATGGCTACGTGCCCGCCGGCCGCCCGCGGCGCCCACGCACCTGCCAAAAGGTCCGGCCGGCTCTCGGCGCAGTCCGTCCTCTCTCCAGGCGCTCCAAGAGACGCGGCGTCCCTGCACCCTGAGGCCTGCCAAGGCGCCGCAGCTCACGGCGCTTCCCGGAGGCCGGCGCCGACCTGGGCGTGGCCATGGGCGTGGCCGGGGCGGGAGCGAGCGGGAGTCCGCCTCGCTCGGGGGCTTCCGGGTCTGCGCTCCCCCAAGACCCGCGCCGACCTGGGCGTGGCCAGAGGTGCGGCGGGAGCAAGCGCGGGAGTCCGTCTAGCTCCGCGGCGCCTGGCAGCTGCCTCCGGCGCGGCGTCAGGTTCCACCCGACCAGTGTTGCTTTCAAGGTCAGCCCGAAAGTTTAGGACGTTCAGTACCTTTGGGGTTGGGGGGAGGATTTTGTCAATGGAGTAAATACAAATTCGTTTGGAAGCGGTGAGTGAATGGTGCCTTTATTTAACTGAGAGGTGTGGAAGTGGGAGTGTCTGAGAGAATCCCCAGGATCTGGAAAGCTTCGGGATCAGGGGAAAAAAATAAAAAATAAATGAATTTAGGGCTTGCCGAGTTTGAAGTTCATAATTATGTTTAAGTAATATCCAAGACACTTAAGAGAAGTAGGTGCCGGGTACTACAGGACAGATGAGAGATTCACTGAGTAGGAAGTAATGGAGAGACTCGGATGTAGTGAATAGAAGTACTTAGGGACAAAGAGGGTGTGGAGTTGAATCCTGAGTCAAACATTTATTACCCAGGAGACTGGCAGACAAGGTATTTTACCTGGAGTAACAATTTCATATTATGACCTGCCTTATAAGATAGTATATGTAGCCCGCGCGATTGTCTCGCCAGCAAGAACACACGCGGGCACCAGGATCCTTCTGCAGCAATCGTTTATTATAGCATTGATGAGAGGAAGATCCCGAGCCCCAAAATGGCACGGTTTATATATCCTTTAGGTTACATCTGGGTGGGGTGTTGGTTCCTGATTTGCAAAGGCCATTCAGGCCATATAATGAGTCCGA